>CAUYLG010014146.1:0-30140 GCA_963573385.1 Cacajao melanocephalus | reverse complement strand
TCTTCTCTTCTTCATCTTCTTTCTTCTTTCTTCTTCTTCTTCTCCTCCTTCTCCTTCTTCTTCTTATTCTTCTTTTTCTTCTTCTTATTCTTCTTCCTCTTCCTCTTCCTCTTCTTCCTCTTCTTCTTTCTTCTTCTTCTTTCGTCTTCTTTCCTCTTCTTCTTTCTTCTTCTTCTTCTTCTTCTTCTTCTTCTTCTTCTTCTTCTTCTTCTTCTTTTTTCTTTCTTCTTCTTCTCCTTCTCCTTCCTTCTTTTTCCTTCCTTCTTTTTCCTTCTTCTTCCTTCTTCTTTTCTTCTTCTTTTCTACTTCTTTCTTCTTCTTCTTTTTTTGAGATGGAGTCTCACTCTTTTGCCCAGACTGGAGTGCAGTGGTGTGATCTCGGCTCACTACAACCTCTGCCTCCTGGGTTCAAGCAATTCTTCTGCCTCAGCTTCCCAAGTAGCTGGGATTATAAGCATATACCACCATGCCTGGCTAATTTTTAGGTATTTTTAGTAGAGTCGGGGTTTTACCATATTGGCCAGGCTGGTCTTTAACTCCTGACCTTGTGGTCCTCCTGCCTTGGCCTCCCAGAGTGCTGGGATTACAGGTGTGAGCCACTATGCCTGGCCAACCTTTTGCTTTCTAAGTGCTCACATATTCAGTGGGGAAAGAAATAATAATAACAGCTCCTCAAGTACTATGGAAAAACACCTGATAGTTTTACAGTGATTCTCAAAATTTAACATGAATAAGCATCATTCCAAAATTTTGTTAGAATGCAGATTCTGATTTAGTACGTCTGGGATTTCTTACAAACTCCTAGGTAAATGAACGCTGCTGGTCCACGGACCACACTTTGCAAATAGCTGAATAAAGTCTTAACATTGGTTAAAATGTAAGGCATGCATAGGGAATAGCAAGTCAGTTTGATAGGGAAGATCAGATCTCAAAGAGCCTTGAATGCTAAGGTAAGGATTTAGGTGATATTCTGTGTAAAAGAACCATCGTAGTTTTCTATACTGGGTAGAGAGTGACATGATAGGACCTGTACTTAAGGGAGATTTATGTATCATCGTGTATCGGACAGATGTAGTAGAAGTTTTATATTAAGTATTTAGTAGCAGAGACTCAACTCCTGGCCCTTAATGCCAAATGAGAAAAAGTTGCAGGAAGGGGAGAGAAGGGGCCTGGCAATAGAGAAGCTATTTGCTTTACAGGCTGGCCCTGAGTGAGGATAAGGAGTTGTTTGGATCACAAATCTCTTTAGTCTGCCCAAATTCCAAGAGATACCTGCAAATCCCTTGCTTATTTAAGGATGCAGTCATAAAATATGGTAAATTTCTCTGCTAGATCCAATTTATCGAAATGTATTGAGTGCCAAATAAGTCCTCTGCTATTTTAGGCATCTGTGTTTTTCCCAGAGTGTTTAATGCAGGATCCTTGTAATGTTAATGGTGAATGAAGGAATTAATTCTGCTTAATCCTCGTATTTCAACTTAAGATGCAATAATATATCCTTGATAAGACTATTTAAAAAGCAAGGACATGATAAACACAAAATACAGGTCAGTGGTTACAATTGGGGGAAAGTAAGGGGAAGAGATAAGGGAGGAATAAATAGATGATGTGAATTATTGGTATTGTTCTAATTCTTGGGTTGAGTAATTGATTCACTGGATTTGCTATATTATTAAAATAAATAAGGAAATTAACCAGTAAATAAAATAAAATAGAAGAGTACCATGCATGTTAATAATCCAAAATATGATTAGGCACCATCTGTTTTTTAAAATCTATATGAACACACACTCAAAAGTAATATCAGGGAGGGTCCAGCCTGTCCACAGGGTCTGCCAAAAGTGAGAGAATGAAATTAAAGTCACTATATCAGCCTATACCTATGGAGGGTTTTTCTGTTTAGCATAATTTCAGAATGCAGGTAGTTCAAGTAGTTATCCCATCCAGTCTGATGCTTGGTGAGAAGGCTGTAGCACCAACAAAATATACTAACATTCTGCTATCTAAATTTCTGTTCCATTCAGCAATTTACAGAGGGCTTTCACATATCAAAACATGCTTGCCTGCCATTTACTCAGTGTTACATTCTTGCCTTCTTGAACCTGGGACTAGAGGTCTTAGAAGAATGTCTTGTAGGAATTTGGTGTGAATGTCTTGTAGGAATTTGGTATGAATGTCTTAGAGGAATTTGGTGTGAATGTCTTGGAGGAATTTGGTGTGCTCAGTATGAAGAAATATATCCTAGAAGGTGAAATCTACTGTCAAAATAAAAGTTCTTTCTTTGTTATCTGTCCTAGTAAGTGAATTGAGTTCTGGCTTATTCTATCGAGCATACAGGAATTACCAATTTCAGAAACTTAGGCTATAGCAAAAGTCAGTCAGTGCCAAAACTACTGAGTATAATTTAATTATTTTGATGCATAAGGCATTTATAGGAGCTTGGGTGTTCTACAAAAATGAATTTTCCAGAAAATTGAAATAAACCTATTAATGCAAAAATATTTTTAAAAATAAAAGTAGTAAATGCTAAAGGACAAAAATTCTAAAAATTCAGAGTACAGAAGGTACAAAGTGAAAGGTAAAAATGACCCTTCTGAACCCCCAATTTCTACTATTAATAGTTTCTTGTATATCTTTACAGAAAATTTATCTGCATATTCAGTTATATTTATAATTTTATTTTTTTCACAAATGGGATTATACTATAGTGGAATTACAGGGGATAAAAGGATATTCATTTTAGATTTTAATAGTTACAGCTTCTGGGTTAATACTGGAATGAAAAACAAGGAAAAAAAATTTAGTTACAGCGAAATTACCCTTTTGTAAAGTGGTACATTCTCAGTAGTTATTTGAGAATAACTTCCTCAATGGTTCTTATAATATATCCCATTGTTTTGAAAACTTGCTTTCTTTAAGTCATAAGTGAGGCTGCACATCTTTTGTGTGTTTATTGGTTGCTTCTGCTTTCCCTTCTTGTAAAATGCCTGTTGAGAACTGAATATTTTCCCTTCTGGTAAAATGCCTTCAAACTGAAAATGGAACATTAACAATGTATTTTTATAGCTACATTTTTATAATTAGACTGTATTAAAGGTGAATGTCCAACAAATAATAGTTTAAAATCTTGAGATTCTTTTTCATGTTTTTTTTAATACAATACAGTGTCACACCAATGTCTAATACCAAGATGATGACATTTGGTGATTTAATGAACAGTTGTACTTTACCCAGTCTTTAGTCTAATTTGAGCCTCATGCAAGTTTAGAAAATTCCTGAAGTGGAAAGCACCAACAATAAAAAGTGGGTTTGTGATAGTTGACTTCAGTCACTCCCAGCTCCTTCCAAACAGTACATACTTTCCTCCCACTTTGCTGATAAATAATGTTGGAAATAAATTTATACCCATATGCATAATTCTATGAGTTTAGGGCTTATGCCTCTTTTTGTTATCTATACAGTTTCTATCATACTATGGCTACTTAGGAAGTGTCTAAGAAAAACGACATTAATGCTGGTATTTGATTTGTCAGTTGTGTCTTGGTGCATCAGTGGGACATAGAGCAGAATTCTTGCTAGGAATATGATCCTCACTTGATTCTAATTTTATCTTTGTGGTGAAGCTTTTAAATATGAGGACAGCTGATGTTGGATAAATCTGTCCTCACAAGCTGTATGAGATTGAAATAAAATTAAATATTTGGGGTTAGATCCAAATGTAAAGATGTGGAAGTGGCTGATTAATCTTTTGATATTTCACTTTCTGCGTCTTGGTAAAAAGGAACTGTTTATTGTGAACTCCTAGCAACAGTCCAGTTTGAAGCTTATGATAAGCTAAATGTGTGCCCTAACTTAAGGTCTAACATTTTATAAAAGATGAAGTAGAGTTCTTACTTTTCACCCCAACCTCCACCCTGCTGATGAAATAATATACAGACCTGATTTTTTTTTTTTAGCAACCTCTCTTTCTTTTTCTCCCTTGAATAAAATGTTTATACTAATGAAATAGTGAGGCCTACACTTGCACTTGGGTTGGGGTAATAATCCTGTGTGGTCTTTGTAAGTTTGCAAATGATGAGGCCCCAAACTCCTCGTAGATTCTTACCCAGGTGACCAAATGTATTGCTAATTGCTAAGGAATAAATAAATGTGTGTGCCCCAAGAATAGATGCTGGCTCTTCTTCAGCTGACTGGATTACTAAGGTAGAAAAGCACTAAAAATAAATCAGGGCACAAATTCTCCTGCCAGGAATTGAGCATTGGGATAACTTGTCTGCCTGGTGGTGTTGACATCATCTGTTCTCCTAATGCACTGCATAAATAGGAGCCAAAATGAGAAATAGATTTGGCCATGGACTAGTGTCAGTAAAAGTCCTTAGCCCATGTCCTGATATACCTACTGTTGCTTCTTGCCAGGTTCAGTTAATTAGGCCATCCTCTAGGAGATAGCTAAGTACATCAGGGTGAGAACTCAGAACCAAACTCAGGGTCAGTCTCAGGGGAAATCATTTGATCTCTCCTAAGCTTCAGTTATATTTTTGCTAGTTCTCTTCTGTCAGTTGGGTTTCAGCATTTCCCCCAGAAAGTCAGATTTGAACAGAGTTGGAAATGTGGGAAGACATCTCAGGAAATCAGTTCTCTAGGACCTGAAGATTTCACAGTGATCCAAGTTCCCTGATGTGGAGTTAAGGATTCTTATTACTGGATTCCTTTTCGGTTATTACTTCAGATGTCCTGAGCAGAAAACCTTAGCCAGTTAGAATTAACCTATGGATCTCATGTGAACTAAAATGGGAGGAAATCCAGGCAAATCCCTATCCTCTTTATATCTGAACCTACTTTCTTTTAGTTTTATAGCAAGTTGCATTTAACTGGAACAATACTCTCACACTGATTAAGTGCTTGATGCTCACAAAATGCTTTCACACATTTATCTTGTGATCACAACAAGCCTGTAAGGAAGGCAGATGTTCTTATCCTCTTATTAACTGCTAGACTCAGAAAAGCCAACAGATTGAGACTTTGGCAGCAGTTGGTGCTAAGATCTTTGGGAGCTCTGAGATTTCATAGTCCACATAGTCAGCAGTGAACAGTCTGACCCATTTCTCTGGGGAAAGTTTGGGAAGTTTGTTCTGTCTGTTTAAATAAAGTTTATTTATTTAAATATTTGTACAAAATATGTGCTCTCATTATAGAAAATTTGGAAAATACGGAAGAAAAATCAACCACAGACCAGGCACACAAAAACAAATTCCTTAGGTTTCCTGTTTTTTGACCGAATCTGTGAGATAGAAGGAGAGATCAGTAGGTATTCATTAATGTTTATTCTGTCTCCACCCCTTACGTGTGTTTAGTTAATAAGAGGATAAGAACATCTACCTTCCTTACAGGCTTGTTGTGATCACAAGATAAATGTATGAAAGCATTTTGTGAACATCAAACAGAATAAACATTAATGAATTCCTACTGATCTCTCCTATCTCACAGACATTTAAATTCAGTCTCCTCTTCTAGGAATCCTTCATAAGTAGGTATTGACTCTAAGTCTTCAAAGCTGAGCTCTAAAAGGTGAGTCAGAATCTCCCTATAATCCCTGGTACAGATCAGCTGTTAACTGTTCTCCTTTTATTACCCTTCTGTGTTTTTCCCCACACAACACTCTTCCTTTCCTTCTGGCTATATCAATACGTTTTCTCTTCATCTTTCTCTACTGTTAGTCATTTCCAGGCTTAAAGTCAGCACCGAATTCTGCCTGGCCTCCCCAGAGCAGAGTCAAGGGCCCCAATAACAATGAAGAGAATGAAAGGACAAATATGGAAACTGCTGCTTTTTCTAGTCTCCTACTCACCCAGCTTGGTACTGGCTTCTCAGATGTATGCTGACCAAAAAGAGGAGTATTGGGAAGTGCAGCAACTTTTCTTTTCTTTTTGAGATGGAGTTTTGCTCTTGTTGCCCAGGCTGGAGTGCAGTGGCACGATCTTGGCTCACTGCGATCTCCGCCTTCTGGGTTCAAGTGATCTCTTGCCTCAGCCTGCTGAGTAGCTGGGATTACAGGTGCACACCAGCATGCCTGGCTAATTTTGTATTTTTTAGTAGAGATGGGGTTTCACTATGTTGGCCAGGCTGGTCTTGAACTACTGACCACAGGTGATCTGCCCACCTCGGCCTCCCTAAGTGCTGGGATTACAGGCATGAACCACCGTGCCTGGCCCAGAGCAGGAACTTTAACAGCTCCAGATGTTTGAAGCCAGGAAATATTGAGCTCCAGTCTATCTTTGAATCCTCTCCTGCATTTTGCTTAGTTCTTAAATAATAGACATTAGTTAAGTGTTTATTGATGAGTCTGTGTGTGTGAGTGAGTGAATGTGTTTGGTCCTGAGACTAGAAGTAGGAAGCTACTATACTGGTTTTCTGTAAGTTAAAATCATCTGTATTGTATTCTCTGTCCTATTCCCAAGGAATTAAGAACATTTGATTTTCCTCATCTGTAGGATTAATATGATATAAGAAAACCCAGCTAACCAGTAGCCTTGGTTTCAAAGATACTCACAGCCTCCACGTTGTCTGTTTGTTTTTCTGCTCCTGTTGCCCCTACAGAAAAAGCCCCTCAAGGCTGTGTTTGAGGCAGGTCCCTGCTCTCTGGCAAGAAGAAGCATAAACTGGAATGACAGCTGTGTGCAAGGAGGCTAGTGTATAAATTGTAAAGGATGGGAAGGGTCTTCCCATTCTACTCTAGTTGATGCAGTTCCAGCTTTCAATTTGTCGCACTTGGGAAGTGCTCATCTTCTCAACAGGATAGAAAATATGTGACCCCGAATTAACCACTAATAATTGTACATCAAATCTAAATGGGAATGAGGAGATAAAAGGCAGAGTAGAGCCAATTTCTCATGGTAAGCAAAGCATTTTTAGCTGGCATGTAAAGAATGTTGGTATTGGCGTTTAAAGGAAATGCAAGCTGCCCTTCCCTTCAATCCAGATAGCTCACAGTTGTTTGGGTCACAATTACAATTTTACTGATTTTGGAAATCTAACATTAATCTTAGCATTGGCTTTAGCGGGGAATCTATGCAATGTTGTAGATCTTTATGGAGAGGTATTTTAAATTGTGAAACGACTTTTTTTTGGGGGGGATACTTAAGACTTTTATACACTTTTGGTGGATGTGCTTTTGATTCTGCTGAATTGATCTATACCTTTAAAATATAATAAAAAGAATTAGGGCCAGCATAGAGGCTAAAGAATCTCTCTTATCCAAAATGCTTGGGACCAGAAGTGTTTCAGATTTCAGATTTTTTTTTTCCAGAATTTGGAATATTTGCTGATACTTAAATCCTCCCTTGAGCATCATGTCAGTGCTCAAAAAATTTTGGATTTTGGAGCATTGAGGATTTTGGATTTTTGGATTAGATATGCTCAGCCTGTATAGAGAAACTTCCTGTTACCACACATAAGCTGAAAATTTTTTTGACAAGAATACACTTTTACTCTCTGTTTTAAATTATAGAATTAAATAGCAGGCTTTGATTGAGGGTCTACTGTACTTCCCAGTACTGAGCAGCTGGAGAGTAACAGAAGATCAAACAAAAGGAAAAAAAATAAACTTCCAACTACATTTATAGTAAACTAAGTGTATAGAACATGGTGTAAACTTTTTAGAAGCCATTCAACTCAGTATTTTTTGAGCATCTATGTAGGCTACCTACTTTCTTTTGTTTTGTAGCCCAGACTACTTCTTTCTAGTTTCAGCCAATTGTTTAAAAACTAAATGATGCTTGTTGGGCATGACAAAAGCTGGGAACTCAGTGTTATCCCATTTCCAGTAGTAGTGTAGAAAAAGGCAAATTGTTTGAGGATGATTCATTAGAAACATGGCCTCCCTCATCAAAGGATGGCATGTTCTGTCATTAGAGAAGTAATTTATGTGATGTGATCATGAGTACTGTGGACTTAAAGGGCTCTGTAACCTGTAGGAATCTGTGACTCAGCATCTGGCCCCTGGAAGCAGGTTCTTGGCGGACTGTCAAAGCTCAAGGTGAGCTTCAGGTCATCCAACTTCTCCTCAGTTTTTTTTTTTTCCTAAACAAATGAGGACCTGAAGTTCGAAGCAGAGAGGCCATTTGCTGTAGTGTGTTATTGCCAGAGGACTATCAGGAGAAATTGTGAAATTTGGAAAAACCATTACTAGATGTCCTTCAGAATGCTAGGCATTGACTAGTAAACCCTTCTAGGTTATCTGATTCTATAGTGATCTACACCTTCCATTGTCTTTGAACTATTTTAAATCCTTTAAAATTATAGAGAACTGAGGGTAAGATAAATTACTCTTGTCTGTGGAAATGCTTACCATGAGACATTGGCTTTACCCTGCCTTTCATCTCCTCATTCCCATTTAGATTTGACGTACAATTATTTGTCTTGTGGAGGTGCAATTGTTTACCACTCCTCACACACACGAAGCTAGGTTTGCATTTATTAACACATTCATTTCAGCATTCCTGGCTGCCTCTTGTACCAGTTTTTAACATTTTACTGGATCTGTCTTTAATGAGTTAAATTAAACCTTTGACATGTGTTCATTTTATATTTGTATGGCAATCATAATTTTGCCTTAAAAATTATCTTTTAACAGGAAGAAACTAAGATTTTCGTAAACATTCTCTATTCCTTTTGTTAATTGGAGCAGGCATCATTCTATAAAATAGAATAGATGCTTTACAGGGCATGTCAGAACAATTGCTTTTTGAAGATAGGAACAAGGAAACAGAAAAATTAAAAAAGCAGATTGGTTAACATCAAGTTACTTCAAGTTAACTGGTTAAGTTAACTATCATGCCAGCTCTGGTTAACTGGGCCTCTTTTGATTGGTTACTGGAATTCTCCTGTTTTCAAGAAAACTTGATCTCTTTGGGGTTTTACTTGCTTCCTTAATGTTTCCTTTTGACTTTGTGATATTTAGCAGCATGAGTGAATTCATTTTGGTTGGTCTTTTGGGGCCCAGTACAGGAGCTTAGTCCAAAACGGTGACCTATAAATTTTATTTAACACTTCATTCACTGTGAATAGGTAGAAGCACCATTTACATGGGTTTCTGAAATGGCTAGATGATCAACTGTAACTTTTTCTCACATTTTTATATGTTTATTGGTCACGTGGGTAACATCTTAAAAATATTTTATCAAGGGTGAATTTCATGTAACATAAAATTAACCATTTTAAAGTGAACGATTCGGTGGCATTTAGTACATGCATAATGCAGTGCAACCACACTTCCATCTAGTTCTAGAACATTCCTATCACTTCAGAATAAAACCTCTTACCCTTAAGAAGTTTCTCCCCATTCCTCCTTCCCATATCTCCACCAATCTGTATTCTATTTCTATGGAATTTTTTATTCTAGATATTTTATATAAATGGAATCATACAATATGTGACATTTTGTGCCTGGCTGCTTTCAGTTAGAATAATGATTTAGAGGTCTATCCATGTTGTAGCATATATCAGTCCTTCATTTTTTTATGGGTGAATAAAATTCCATTGTATATCTATACCCGATTTGTTTATCCATTCGTCCATTGATGGACATTTGGGCTGTTCCTACCTTTTGGTTATTATAAATAGTGCTGCCATGAACATGCATGTACATGTACTTGTTTGAGGGTCTGATTCACTTACTTGCGGTGTATAACCTCGGAATGGAATTGCAGCATCATAGAGTAATTCTGTTTAATTTTTTGAGGAACTGTCAGACTGTTTCCACAGAGGCTGAACTATTTTACATTCCTATCAGCAGTGTATGAGGGTTCCAATTTTGACACATCCTCGCCAACCCTTATTTTCCATTTTAAAAATTATGTCTATCTAGTGAGTGTGAAGTGATACTGCATTGTAGTTTTGATTTGCATTTCATTAACAACTAATGATGTTCAGCATCTTTTCATGTGCTTGTTAATTATAGAATTTTGAGCATTGCATTATATTTTGGATGTACTTGGGAATATTTTGAATATATCAGGGCAGCTGGCTTTTGAAAATAAATATTTGATGATTCCCATGTAATATAAGTAATCATCCCCTGATTTGTGTTTCTTAATTTAATATTTTATATATTAACATTTATCAAAGTGATTCCTGTAAAAAAATTATCTTTTTTGGAGGCAAACTGGAGAGGATTTTCTTCACTCCTTTATGACACTCTTTATACAGTATTTTCACAGACCATTCCTGAATCTTCTGTAGTATCAAGCAACTGCTATTAAAGAACTCAGAAAAATGTTGCTATGGTGATAATACTTGTCCTTGTGAAACGCAGCTATGTGAGCTGTTTTATGCTGTAATCTCGCTTGGAGCTCTTTGTAAGATTTATTTGTTGATTTGCATTTTTAATGGAGATATGTGATACATTCTATTTTATTTTATTAATTTTTTTTTGAGACAGGGTCTCATTCTGTGGCCCAGGCTAGAGTGCAGTGGTGTGATCATGGCTCATTGAAGCCACAACCTCCCAGGCTCAAGTGATCCTCCCACCTCAGCCTCCTGAATAGCTGGGACTATAGGTGCACACCATCATACCCAGTTAATTTGTATATATATATTTTTTTGTAGAGACAGGGTGTCACTATGTTACCTAGGCCAGTCTTGAACTCCTGGGCTTAATTCATCCTCCTGCCCTGGCCTCCCAAAATGCTGGGATTACAGGCATGAACCACTGTGTCCTACCCCAACATATGGTACTTTTTTTTTTTGAGATGGAGTTTTGTTCTTGTTGCCTAGGCTGGAGTGTAACAGCTCGATCTCAGCTCACTACAACCTCTGCCTTCCGGGTTCAAGCGATTCTCCTGCCTCAGCCTCCTGTGTAGGTGGGATTACGGGCATGTGCCACCATGCCCGGCTAATTTTGTATTTATGGTAAAGACAGGGTTTCTCCATGTTGGTCAGGCTGGTCTCGAACTCCTGACCTCAGGAGATCCACCCATCTCAGCCTCCCAAAGTGCTGGGATTACAGGCATGAGTCACTTCACCCGGCTCCATATGGTGCATTTTAAAATAAATATAAAGCAGCCACCATAACTAACATTTATTGAACATTTATTTGGCACCAGACTCTCTGCTAGGTATTTTACATAGATTAGCTCCTTTAATCCCAGAAGAAGGGATTAAGGATAAATAGTATTTTTTATCAGCTCCTAAGGATAAATAGTATTTTTTCTGTGTGCATTGTGGTATCCCTAGCATCTAAAAGAGTCCTGCCACAGAGCAAGTGTTCAATAAATGGTATTGGATAAATAAACAACCTTTTGAGGGTCGCTTGAAGTAGTTATTGTGATTATCTTCATTTTGCAAATGAGGAAGCTAAGAAATGTAAAACAATTTTCCCAAGGTATTACAGATAGGCAGTAGTGGAATCCAGATTAGAACTCAGGCAGCCTGCTCCAGGGTCTGTATCATATGGCCTTTAGACCATAGGGTTCAGAAGAGCACCTTTACTTCTTCCTTGCAGGTACTACAGGGTGTCCAGCTATTTTGTAAAACAAAGAAGAAACAATTAAATTCATTTTAGTTCAACAAATATTTATTTATGGCCAGTAAGTAATGTGTGCCCAAATACTTGTTGGGTATAATATTGAGAACTGCTAGTTAGGAAAACAAGATTATATTATGCGGTCTGACACTAGCTGGTATGACCTTGTACAAATAATATGCTCTCTCTATGCTTTGGACTCCTTAGTTGTAAAATGGAAAAGTTGGACTAGATGATCTAAATGTGCTCCAGCAATAAAATGTGGTAACATTAAGAAATAACACTGACAAGGCCACAGTGAACTTGCTTGCTGGGGGTTGGGGTATTAGGGGTATCTTGGTTTATATATTTTAATCTTTATAGGGAATGAGAAAAGAGAAGAGGAAACAAAGTGGTCAATATGTGATGGCAGTCATAGAATGTATCACCTAGAAGATAAAATAAAGCAATTATCCCAGTCACAAGGAAGCCTCAGTTCATCATTAATTTCAAGAGATGAGATTTACTTCTATCCTGGCCCTTTCCTTTGAGAAGTATAATTCCCTAAAATTACATAATATTTTATAGTTTCTCAATGCTTTCCTCTCATTTGTACCTACAACTATGCTGAGAGGTAGTTTGGGGAGGATATTGTTGGGAAAAACTAAGGGCTTTGCCAAGGTTCAACAATTATCTAGTGATTCTCAGTCTTAGTTTTACGATGCTCAGCCTATGTTAGCTCCAAATTTGAAGAATATATAAATTATTATTTTTAATGTTTTGATTTTTCTTTTAAATTCACTTGGTTAGAGAATATATATGCCTAACAACAGTTTTCCTTTAGGTTTCCTAATAAATTATTATGTTTCCTAATAAAACATGATAATAGGGTAGCAACACTTCTAAAACAATGTGTTAATTTTTTTTTTTTTTGAGATAGGGTCTCACTATGTTGCCCAGGCTAGAGTGCAGTGGCAGTGGCTGTTCACGGGTATAATCACAGCATACTACAGCCTTGAACCCCTGGATTAAGCAGTCCTCCTGCCTCAGTCTCCCGAGTAGCTGGGACTACAGGCATGTGCCACCATGCCTGGTTCCTGTGTTAACTTTCCTTTAGAAAAGAAGATCTTAGGCCAGGCACAGTGGCTCATGCCTGTAATCCCAGCACTTTGGGAGGCTGAGATGGGTGGATCACTAGGTCAGGAGTTTGAGACCAGCCTGGCCAACAGGTTGAAACACTACCTCTACTAAAAATAAAAAAATTAGCCAGGCATGGTGGCACATGACTATAATCCCACTACTCAGGAGACTGAGGCAGGAGAATTGCTTTAACCTGGGAGGCGGAGGTTGCAGTGAGCTGAGATTGTGCCATTGCACTCCAGCCTTGGTGACAAAGTGAGACTCTGTCTCCAGAAAAAAAAAAAAAAAGGAAAAAAGATCTTAGGGATGAAACATACTTTTTAAGGCTCACTTGTTTTATACTTTAAATTGGGTTGAATGATTATATTTCTTACTCTTCTAAGTGTAGCCAGTGAATGCACTGAACTTACCACATGTTTGATTTATACACAGTGCTTCAGAATGCTGGGTGCCTCAGAAATTAAAAGATGACCCTTGCCTTCAATTTCACAAAAATTATGAAACATACAACTGACCACTGCATATGACAGAACATTATGAGTGCCAAAAGCTAAAGATAAGTGTTATAGGAAATTAAGATGAAGAGAGTCCTTTAAACAGTAGTGGTTGAGAAAGGTTTCATGGAAGAGGAGCCAAGTCTTGAAGGATGTAGATATTAAGAGTGAAAGAGTGACAGTGAGAGTGAAGTAAGAGAAGGAAAGTAAGAGAAAGATATTAACAGGTGGAGGGAAGGAGTATGAGTACAGACTCAGAAGGAAAAATATTCAGGATGTATTTGGGAAAGTTGTGAACAAGTTGTATTCCTTGAAAAAATTGTTAGAAAGATCCCTCCAATGATTGGTTCTTTGTAGGCCTATCATTGTTCTTTTTCCACTTCTACCCCAAGCCAAATAAAACAAAAGAATACACCATTAATTCTTTCATTCAACTAGCATTTATTGAGTACCTGCTCTGTCCCAGGTGCTTTGCTAGGGAGCATAAAGTAGATCAACTAGCCTTGCCTTCAAAGGGCTCCAGTCTGGTGAGGAAGACCAACTCTTGGTTAGAAAAGGAGTTACGTACAGAGTGCCCATTTTATTTGAAATGGGGCCACCTTGAAAAGAATGAGCTTGGCTGCATTGGGCTGATCGCCTGAGCTCTGTTTTTAGCCCTTGGAGCAACTTCAGGATGTGTGGCATTCCAGGAGAACAGCTGCATACTATATTCTGAAAATGACTAAAGTAGCACATTCGTTTTTTCCAGACCCGAAGCAATGACTCTCACTAGGAAGGAGAGCCAAACCCTAACCTGGCTTGTGCTATTGGGCATGTTGTTCTGCAGACTTTTAGAGGGGAAGTTTCAGATTGTCTTGCCTTTGTCCCAAAGAAAGGAGATATGGAGGAAGGAAGGGCTAAATCATAGAGGCCTCTCATTTAAAAAAAAAAAAAGAATTCATTATCGGTATTTCTTAGTGCAGCAAGAGATAATAATGATAGATATTATTTATTAAGTGCTTAGTGCCAGGCACTGTGATGAGAGCTCTAACATTCAGCATCCAGTTTAACCCATACACCAGTCCTAAAAATTAGCTACTATTTTCATCACCTTTTACAAATAAGGAAACTGAAGCTTAAGAAGATTAAGTAATTTTCCCATGTCACATAGCTAGTCAGTGGATATCACGGAAGGTGTAATTAATATTGGAATGAGTTTTTATGTTTCGTAATTTATAGAGAAAACTGAAGCTTAGAGAGAAGTGATTAGTCCATAGGCAAAGAGAAAAATATCAGAGCCAGCTTTGTAATCCATATCTCAATTTTATGACTCTTTAAAATTTTTAACCTTATTTATAATAAAAAATTCAAATATATACATATATCTATATGTCTCTCTATATCACCTAGCTCCTACAATTACTAAGTATTCATGATCAATCTGACTTCATCTATACCCCTACTCTCTTGCCCCCTACCATATAATTTTGAAGAAAATACTAAACATTTTATCTATAATCAAAATATTTCTCTAAGAGAAGATTTTTGTGAAAAACATAATACAATCATCACACCTAAAAATTCGTAATAACTCCTAAATACCATCAATGATCTAGTCTAAGTTCAGATTTCCAGTTGTCTCAAAAATGCCACAGTTTTTTCTTGCAGTTTGCTTGCTTGAATCAGTATCCAAATAAGGTTCACACATTACAATAGATAGATATATCTTCTAAGTCTCTTTCAATCTATAGCTTTCCCTCCAACATTTTTATGTTCTTGTGATTGTTGAAAAGACTAGTCATTTGTTCTGTAGAGTTTCCTGCAGTTTTGATTTTGTTGATTGTATACCTGTGGTATAGTTTAAGATGTTCTTCTCTTCTGTCTTCTGTATTTCCTATAAATTGATTGTTGGATCTAGAGGCTTGATCAGATTCAGGTTTGAGTTTTTATTTTGAAAGACTTCTTTATAGGTGATGTTGGGTTGTGTTTCCCCATCAGGAGGCACAAAGTGTTTGGTTATCTCTTTTTGTGATATTATAATAGCAGTAATTGATTATTACTATTATTATTATTTTTTGAAATAGGGTCTCACTCTGTCACCCAGGCTAGAGTGCAGTGGCGCAATCTTGGCCCACCACAACCTCTGCCTCCTAGGGTCAAGCAATTCTCCTGACTCAGCCTCCTGAGTAGCTGGGATTATAGGAGCACCACTGTGCCTGTCTGATTTTTGTATTTTTAGTAGAGATGGGGTTTCACCATGTTGGTCAGGCTGGTCTTGAACTCCTGACCTCAAGTGATCCACTCACTTTGTCCTCCCAAAGTGCTAGGATTACAGGCATGAGCCACCATTCCCGGCATAGCAATCACTGATTTTTAATGCCTAGATACATTAATTTATTAGAGATTCCAAGGCCTTCCATTTACAGCCATGATGGGATATCAGGAATAGGATTTACCCTTTCAACTTAACTAAAAAACCCAGGAAGATATATGAAACGGTAGTTTTCAGACATTGGACAATAGGCTTCATAGGAGTGTGATTCTTGAAGAAAGGGAAGTAATGTCTGGCATCCAGTGAAAAATTACTGGACATTCAAAGAAATGGGATAATATAACCCATAACATAGATAAAATTTAAATAATAGAAACAGAATTCAGAAATGACACATATCATAAAATTAGGAGACAAGGATATTAAAACAGCTGTGATAAAAATGCTTCACATGTTCAAGAGGTAGAGGAAAACATGAGTATAACAAGGAGAGAAGTGAAAGATACAAGAAAAACACCCAAATCAAATTTCTAGAGATGAAAAATACAATATTTGAAATGAGAAGTACATTGAATAGGATTAACAGCAGACTAGACACAGTAGAATAAAAGATTAGTACATTTGAAGACATAGCAATAGGAAGTACTCAGAGCTCAGAGAAAAAAGATGAAAAAAATGAACAGGGCGTCAGTGAGCTGTGGAACAGTACCAGATGGTCTAATGTACATGTAACTCAAGTTGGAGAAGGGCAGGGACACCAGAAAAGTATTTGAAGAAATAATGACTGAGAAATTTTCAGGTGCCTTAATAGAACCTGGAGACCTCTTTTTCTGTTGTAATGAAAGACAGGATTGCTTTTCTGTAGATAAAGAGAACAGTTTCATAATGAGCAGGAAGAAAGCTATAATCAATCAACTAAACCTTTTAGACTACATAGTGACCTTCTGTGTTACGTGTGTGTTGTTTTCCCTTTAGGACCATCTGGAAAATTTGTGATATTTGTCTTTTTTGTCTATCCTCGAATCTCTTATTCACTCTTAAAGTGATTCCCATCCCTCACCACCATACCACCAAGTGCCCCTGGCTAACCTAAGAAAGTCCTATACCTGTTTCCTGAGCTGCTGCCTGGGCTCCAGGATCCTTTCATTCATCCATGCATCCACCTCCAGCTTTCCCTAATGAAATTTTGACTTACTTTGGCCTGCCTCTCAGTTCATCTTAAAGGCTAATCCTTGATAATTAATTCTAGAGGTTTCTGATGAGTTAATATATAACACTAACAGATTAACATTCACATTTAAAAGGCCATCCAGAGATATGCTCTAATTCCTGTTTATTTAAGGCCTAGCTCAAATACAATCTTATTTATTCAACAATCATTTCTCTAGTGGTACCGTGAGTCATATACTGTGCTAGAATGAGTAAGGCCTAGCTCTTGCCTTCTGGAGCTTCACATTCCTGAAAGACAGACTTACAAACAAATACAAGTTGTTATTACATAAATACAAGTTGTTATTACATAAATACAGTAAAGGAGGTATGAACAAAGGTTTGAGCACTTGGTGGGGGAACAGTGAGCAGGACAGGGTACTCAGGAAGAAAGACCTTTGCACTAAGCCTGAAGGAGAAACAGGAGTGGAACAGTTTGAGACTATAAAGAGAATCTTGGGCAAAGAAAACATCATCAGAGACACAGAGATAATGAAAAATGTCAGTTGCTTAGTAAAGTCCTATGGTTCATGCACAAAGCTTTGCATACATTATCTTACTTGACTCTCACAAAAACCTTTTTAAATGACTGTCTATAATATGCACTTTACAGATCTGGAAACTGATGCTTGTGGGAAGTTCCAAAAGTTGCCCAAGGTTGTCTAATCTGGCAGAAGTAGGATAGAACCAAGAACTATCTGATTACAAAGCATATATTCTTAATCCTTAACTTACTAAAGAAAACTTGTGTTCAGAATATGGTAGGGTGAGAGCAAGGTATTAGTAGGAGAGAAGGCAGAGAAGGTTTGTAAAGGCCAGACTTATGAAAAGTTTTATATGTTATACATCCATGAAATAGTTTTTTTTAAATTCTATTTTCCCCTAACTCCCAAGCCAGAAGGAATCTTATTTTTCCATTTTAACCCCCAAGTACTTAATGTTTATATCTCAAATCCATTTATAACTTTTGTTTTTTTACCATTTCCCCATTTACCATTAGGCAACAAAGTTTTAATCAAAGGAATTATTTATTTTTTGAAAAATTGTATAAATCAGGCATGGTGATGTGTGCCTGTAGTTCTACCTACTTAGGAGGTTGAAGTGGGAGGATCATCTGGGCCTAGGAGTTGGAGGCTGCAGTGAGCTATTATTGCACCACTGCACTCCAGCCTGGGTGAACAGAGTGAGACTCCATGTCCTAAAAAAGATAATAAAAGAAAAAAATAATAAAAATTATATATATTTAAATTATACAACTTGATTTGATATACATACTGTAAAATAATCACCAGAATCAAGGTAATTAACATATGCATCATAGTTACCTTTTGTGTGTGTGTGAGAATACCTTTTGTGTGAGAACACTTAGGATCAACAACAAATTTTAAGTATACAGTGTAACATTGTTACTGATAGTCACTATGCCATAAGTTAACTCTCCAGAACTTATTCATCTTGCATAACAGAAACTTTCTACCTTTTGACCAACATTTTTTCCATATCCTCCTTCCTTCAGCCCATGGTAAATTCTATGAATTTAACTATTTTAGATTCCACATATAAGTGATATCATAAAATATTTCTTTTTTTGTTTGGGTTATTTCACTTAGTGTAATGTCCTCCAGGTTCATTCATATTTTCACAAATGGCAGGATTTTATTCTTTTTAAAGGCGGAATAATATTCTGTTGTGCGTGTATACCGCATTTTCTTTATCCATTCATCTGTCAATGGACATATAAGTTGTTTCCATACCTTGATCTTTGTGAATAATGCTGCAGTGAACACAGAAATGCAGATATCTCTTCAAGATCCTGATTTCACAAAGGAATTACTTCTTATTCATCATCTTTATCCCATACAATACTCCATTCATTTAGTGAATGTGCTCTACTCACAGGAAAGGAGGGAAGGAGGGAAAGAAAGAGATAGGGTGGGAGGGAGGGAGACCTGTGGTTGTAGGAAGTTTAGGCACCTGGGCTTTGCAATTCTTTTATTTATTTATTTTTGAGACAAGGTCTTACTGTTGCCCAGACCGAGTGCAGTGGTGCGATCACAGCTCACTGCAGCCTTGACCTACTGGGCTCAAGTGATCCTCCCACCTCTCAGCCTCCCCCGTAGCTGGGACTACAGATGCCTGCCACCACACCTGGCTAATTTTCTCTATTTTGTAGAAACACAATCTCGCTTTGTTGCCAAGGCTGGTCTTGAACTATTGACTGAAACAGTGCTCTTACTTCAGCCTCCTAAAGTGCTAGGATTACAGGTGTGAGCCACTGTGCTCAGCTGTAATTCTTTAAGAAGTTGTGGTTACCTTGGAGAAATTGGAAACTCTTAGGCCATCGCTATATGCTGGTTGGTAAGTCATATAACTCCAGCATTGCATCCTGGGTTTCGATGTGCATGACATCAACATGGGACAAGTCAACTGAGCTTTCTGCCAAAACTTGCAGGAAAATCTGGTCTGAGCCACAAATATCATGAATTCTAACCCAGGGTCATAGCAGCTCTCCCAGTAGTTTTGCTGATTTCTGGATGTTGTGGTTCCCTTGCCTGGGATCCATTTGGTGTTTAGCACTCAGTCATAAATCAGCCTTGTGCCCTATGGGTAGGCTGGGGCTGGAAAGTAGAGGGAGGGAGAGCAGGGGAGAGACCTAGAGATGTTAACTGAGCATGTGCAAATCAAGAAGGAAGACGGGAATCCAGGCTGTCTGCATACCTTTTTCTATAGACAGGTTGACTATGTAGACCTTTTTCTATGCAGCCTGGTTGTGGCCTGTGGCCAGTTAGTTGTGTCTGCAGAAGAAATTGAGCCTTTTCTCTTCTTAAGCCTCCTTCAAATTCCTAGACCTGGAACATACCGACACCTCAATTTTACCCCTTTCTTTACACAGTAGAGAATGAATCACCTGATTTAGAATCAGGGGGTATGGGTTCAGGTACTGACTGTCGGTTACTCACTGTGTGACCTTAGGCAAGTCACATAGTCTCTCTGAGCTTTGGCTCTTTCCACAAGTGAGTTAGAGTTATGTTTCCTGTCTGCCCCTCCCTCCCTTACCCCTGCCACACACACACACAGTTGTTGGGAGAATGAAATGAGATAATAGGGTTGAAAGTGTTTTGTGAATGGTCAAGCTCCCTGCAGTTAATTGTAACGGAAGAGGAGGAGGATGTGGTTCCCTGAGGGGGATTTGGGTTGTGGGACCCTATTGAGTAAGCTCTTTTTTCTGTGCTGCCTAAAGTGCCACCAGGTGGCAGCAGGATCCTATTTCTGCTCTTTGTCTAAGGGAGGATAAAGCAGGGAGAAGATAGGAAAGGCCTTTGGATGCTGCTTTGCTCTGTTCTATAATGGTGAAGAGGATTTATTTCTTTACCACTATCTACATTTCTCACTCCACCAAATCCCTCTGGTTAATATTGAATACTTCCTCAGAGGACCCCCATTCTTAAACTAGAATCTCAGGACACTTTCTCCACTTTTGAAGAGGCATAAAGGAGGGAAATAATTTGTCCGATGTTAAACAATTAGTTCATTCAAGAAATAAGACTTCAGTTTAGACTTCTTCCTATGGGTGCAGTCCTTTCAAAAATGTATTTTCAAGATGTTCTGGGAGTCTTGAAGTGGCTTTGTTTCTTTCAGTGGAGGGGAATTTGAGGGCTTTCTGAGGCAGAGGGAAATAGGAAACCTGTCTGTAGCATTCATTTGAAGATCTTTTGAAGTGTTGCCTTGGTTAAGAAACAAATTTAGGGGTACCTTGTTAAGAACCCCCAAGTATCTGAAAGATAAGCCGTAGAAACTCTCAGATATGTACACTAGATGGAGTGCAACAGACACCTCAGGAGAGGGAATCTGTGGTGCATTGTTATAAGGGTTAACATTTCAGAATATGGAGTTTTGCATCAGACTTGCCTTCCTGATTATAGTCTCCTCAGAGGCACATGTTCCAATGAGACTATTCTTGGTACACTCTGGCATATGGCAAAGGAAGGTGAGAAGGAGGGAAGCCACTCTTGACCATTTGCTATTGGTAATCCACATAAGGTGGCAGAGTAACAGAAATAAAAGCATGTGGACTCGAGAGCCCAACAGATGCTGGTTCAAAGCCTGTCTCAGTTACTTACTTTCATAGGCAATTTTCATAGTTCCAGTTTTCTTATAAAATGGGGGTAATAAGACCTACCTTGTTAGCTCTGTAACATTTGACAAGTTATTTAACCTCTGTATAACTCAATTATGTTGTCTGTATAATGAAAAGTCCTACTTTGTAGGGTTTTATAATGATTAATAAACTGTTACCTAGAACTATGCATGACATATAATAAGCACTTGGTAAACATTAGCTGTTGTTTTTGTTATTATTATCATCATCACCATAGAGGGTTGTTGTGAGGATTAAATGAGATGGTGTATGTAAAGGTTTTAAAGAGAGCAGACACTTGATAAAGCGGTATTTATTTATATGTAACTAATAACCACAGTGATGTAACTGGTATTTTATGGTGATAAATGAACCTGTTTACTTATGATATAAGTATGGGAGTATTATTTTGCCTTTTGTTTTATGTTTATTCTTATTCCATTATTTGAGGATATTCTTGGCTTTTTAAAATACAGATCTATCTTTTTTTGTAATCTAAAGGCAATAATAACAATTAACATTTATTGACCCCTTTCTATATGCCAAACCCTGTGCTTTATGTATATTTTCTCAGGAGAATTTAGTAACTTTTTTAAGTCCATACATCTACCAAATGATAGAAGTGGGATTTGAACTCAGACAGTGTGATTCTACAACTTGTTTTCTTGTATACTCTCCTGCCTACTTAAAAAAATGTTTGGGCTAAGAGGATCCCATTTCTTAGTAATAGAATTATATCTGACGGCTGAAAGATATTTAAGAATTAATCATAAAATGCATAATACATATCAGGCATAATAAAAATGTTCATTACCAATGATCTGGCAGAGCACTTTTGGAAACCTAACCTCAGGAAATAATCCAAAATACAGTCACAGTTTTATGGATAAAGGTGTTCATCACAGTGTTATTTATAATTTGGAAAAGTTTTAAAGCAATCTAAACATCTGACCAAAAATGGTTAGTAAAACATGGTATATCTACTTGAATTATTATGGGGCTCTTAGTAATTGTAAATGGTGATGCTGTTTAGAACTTTGTAAGAAAACAGACACTGTATATATGTGAAGTAATGAGAAGATAAATAGATATTAGATGTTTAATTTTTTTTCTTGTATATTAATCTTTTGTTTCCTCGTTCCAGCAAGATGAACAGGACAAAGGGATTCTCAGTCCTTTTATATATTAGGAGTTGGGGAATTTGAGTAATTTTTAAAGGTTGAATCTTCTCTCACCTGTAGGAATTCTCAGGGAATCTTTTCTTCACTCAGCAAGTAGATTTGGCCCCTGATGGACACTTAGAGTCAAAGATATAAAGTCCTGAATCTTCTGGTGAGATGCTCACAGTTTTGTTAGCAACAAGTTTGCAGCCAGGAAGCAGAGTGGAATATGTAGAATTAGAGAAGGGCTGGGCAACAGGAATAGATGACTTTGTATACATGCAATGAGGGGACCCAGGGACAGTGTGTCAGAGCTGAGACACAGAGGGGTTAAGTGACATGCTTAGGGCAGCACAGTGAGACCATGGAAGAGTTGGGATGAGAGTCCCTGGATTTCCAGCTTCTGGAGACATTGATAGTCCCTATCCCTCCAACACCAGAGGCAGTTTTGTTATAGCTCTAAATGTATGAGTAAGTGGATGCTCCTTGTGGCCTTTCAGAAGGATGCTGTTTCATACTAGTTATTCTATAGAGGAATTGAGGAACCGTCATATAATATCATAGGTCAAGTTTCCACTGAATTATTGACCTAAAAACCATATCTCAGACTCATTCCACCAAGCTAGAAGCCCAGCATTTTCATTAGGCTCTAAAATCAGATTTAACATCTGCTTTTGAAAGCTCCTGGCTGAAGCTCTTCCAGGAGCAACTCTGAAATCCTGGTTTCATACTTCTCTCAATTCCCTTTAATCAGAGACAGAGGGCATTTTTGGAAGACATATGGGTGAGGAGGGGGTTTATCTGAAAATGTTCATGAAATGTTAAAGTTATGGCAGGCATGATTTAGGTTATATATATATGTCTTTCCAAGAGTCCATGAGGTGGATGCTGAAGTTCCTTATCAGTTTGGGAAGACAAAGCCTGCTTATTCTGTGTAATAAGATGAATGCATGCCATTTGGATACCCATTCCTCTGGAAGATTCTCACCTGAAGAGACTGCAGACAGAACTGTTGATCAAGGCCAGTCAGAGATGCTGAACTTCAGCTATAAGCTTTGCAAATTAACCAATCTGTACAGTCTTTCTCAGTGATCATGTACCTACCTCCTGGGTTGCTTGGAGGAGCTAGGGAATTAGATTCTGATGAAAAGGCATAGTCCTACTCTGCCTCTTTCTAAATACATAACCATGTTGTAATTGTCTGGATTACTGACATTCCCCCCTCAGAAAGTGCATTCGTCAAGAGCAGGGATCCAATTTACTGTTGTCTTTATCCCCAGTGTCAGGCAGATAACTCGGCAGGTACTCAGTAAATGATAGTTGAACAATGAATGAAAGAGGATGCGAGGCAGCTCATGCCTATAATCCCAGCACTTTGGAAAGCTGAAGTGGGCAGGGAAGCTGAAGTGGGCGGATCATGAGGTCAGGAGTTTGAGACCAGCTTGACCAACATAGTGAAACCCCGTCCTACTAAAAATACAAAAATTAGCTGGGCATGGTGGCAGGTGCCTATAATCTCAGCTACTCAGGAGGCTGAGGCAGGAGAATCACTTGACCCTGGGAGGCAGAGGTTGCAGTTAACCGAGATCATGCCACTGCACTCTAGCCTGGGCGACAGAGCGAGACTCCGTCTCAAAAAAAAAAAAAAAAAGAGGATGGAATTTGAAGCTGGACAGATCAAGATTTTCCACTGTGTGACTTTCAGGCAACTTGCTTAAGTAACAGTTTTAAAATTTGTAAATTGAAATAGCATTACCTACTTACAAGAGTATTTTTAGGATTAAGTTAATGAATGGAGGGACCGGATAACTGATTTTTTTTTTGGATTCTGATTCAGTAACAGTCAAAGGTTGGAACATAGAATCACAGAATTACAACACAACTAAAAGAAAACTAGCCTCATTTCTGCCTGGCTAAGTCCTAAACCTTTGGATCTCAGTTTAAATATTATTTCTTCCAAGAAGTTTTTCTTATCTACTTCCAGTCCTTATTGTTCCCTGAATAGGTTAATTTCTCCTGCTAAGTGCCTTCATAATGTTATATTTTCTCTGTTATACACTTGTCACAGTCTTTTTGAGACAGAGTTTCACTCCTCCTCTAGGCTGGAGTGCAATGGCACAATCTTGGCTCACTGCAACCTCCACCTCCCTGGTTCAAGCGATTCTTTTGCCTTAGCCTCCCAAGTAGCTCGGATTACAGGCATCTGCCACCATGCCTGGCTAATTTTATTTTTTGTATTTTTAGTAGAGATGGAGTTTCACCACGTTGGCCAGGCTGGTCTTGAACTCTTGACCTCAGGTGATCCGCCCGCCTCTACCCCTCAAAGCGCTGGGATTACAGGCATGAACCACCGCCCCCAACCTTGTCACAGTTCTTTTAAAGTATTATCTCTGTTAGACTGTAAACTACATGAGGGCAGGCATTATGTCAGTCTTGCTCACTATTGTATTTAAGCACATAGTAGACATTTATTAAATACTTATTGATTGAATGAAGCGGGGTCTTAGGAAGGATAAGTAATTTTTCCAAAGCACAAGCTAGGCTCCACATCTCTTGACTCCTTGTATCACAACTGCCTCATGGACAGGCACTTTAGATTTTCAGGTTTTTAAAAAAAGTTTTTGTCTTTTTCTGTCTCATTAAGAAAAATTATATAAGCATTATACATTCCTAGTAAAATGTATTTAGGAAATACAGTTAAGCAAAGAGACAAAAAGGAAGGGGAAGGCATTTAGAAGGCACGATGCAAGGATTTTTTTTTTTTTGAGATGGAGTTTCGCTCTTTTGCCCAGGCTAGAGTGCAATGGCAAAATCTCTGCTCACTGCAGCCTCCGCCTCCTGGGTTCAAGCGATTCCCTTGCCTCAGCCTCCTGAGTAGCTGGGATTACAGGTGCCTGCCACCATGCCTTGCTAATTGTTTTGTATTTTTTGTAGAGATGGAGTTTTGCCATGTTGGCCAGGCTGGTCTCAAACTCCTGACCTCAGGTAATCCACCTGCCTTGGCCTTCCAAAGTGCTGGGATTTCAGGCATGAGCCACTGGCCTGGCCACAATGCAAAGATATTAAGAAAATTGTAAAGCTAGTGAATAAAAAACACATTATCTTAGAAGGAATGAAAAAAAGGCAGTTGGTTTCCCAACAGAAATTATGGAAGACAATAGAATAATGGCTTTAAAATAATGAAATAAATAACTACCAATCTGTAATTCTATATCTGGTGAAAATATTCTTTAAAGGTAAAAGTTTAAATTAAAAAACCACACATTTTTAGTCAAAAAGGTTGCTTGTTGACCCCTACTAGACAATGAGATAAGAATAATAAATAAATGGTATATATAGGGAAGGAATATACAATTGTCATTATTCAAAAACAAGGGCAAGCACAGTGGCTCACACCTGTAATCCCAGCACTTTGGGAGGCCGAAGCAGGCAGATCAGTTGAGCCCAGGAGTTTGAGACCAGCCTGGGCAACATGGTGAAACCCCATTTCTACAAAAATTAGCTGGGCATGGTAGCACACATTTGTAGTCCCAGCTACTCCAGAGGTTGAGGTGGGAGGATCACCAGAGCCCAGGAAGGTTGAGGCTTCAGTGAGCTGTGATTGTACCACTGCACTCCAGCCTGGATGATAAAGTGAGACCCTGTCTCAAAAAAAAAAAAAAAAAAAAAAAAACACCCAACATGATTAGCATGATTATGTCCACAGAAAATTCAAAAGAAGCTAAAAGAAGCTATAGGTGAATAATTAGAATCAGTGAATGACTTTAGCAAGACCTCAGAATACAAGTCAACGTAAAAATTCCTGGCGTTTTAATATACCAGCAACAAATAATTAGAAAATAAATAGTATTAAGTTTTACCTTTAAAAAAAATGTGTCAAGATGGAAAAAGGAAAGAAATAAAGACACATTATCCAAAAGTTTGTCACATCACCTGGGGATAAACACTATTAATGTTCTGGGATGCTTTCTTTCAGACTTTTCCTGAGTGTTATGCACACCTGTACATAATATGTATGTATGTTGTATGTATGTTGTACACACACACATACAATTAAAATAATTAAAATATTTGTCTTTGTTGTTAAGTTGAGAAACTTCGTAGAAAATAGGAAGGGTTTATAACTGGAATCGTTAGGAAACCAACCTATCTAGTGACAATGTCCAGAAGATAGGGACACTGCTGCTGTGGAGAAGCAGAAAGCATCTTTGGAGACTCCAGGATGTAGAAAATGGCCTCCCAATCAATAACTCAGTAGCTTTTACTTTTAGGCTGTGTGTTCCCTTATCAGAGAAGGATTTGGCTCACTTAAAAGGATAAAGTTCTGCCCTGCATTGGCCTTTTAGAGAGAATCTGTTTCCTCTAATAGAATCATAATGGGGCCTGCTCTCCTGGAGGCTGGTTGCCCTGGAAGGCCTTTCGTTTCTAAAAGCTGTTCCAAGAACCTGTCAAGGCAATTAATTAAAAGTTAATAGAGCATTTTCTTCGAGTCCCAGGACTTGCTCGGCTGTCTCATTGGCAAATGACATTTGAGCTATAAAAGTCCACCTTGCCCTTGAGCTTCCTTGTGACCAACATGCGTTTTTATTTGTCGTTCTGTCAGTGCAGGTATCCTGAGCTCTTATATTTCAGATGGAAATTTAGCTTTCTGCTTTTTCAGATATTAAATCTAGAGGGTATAGTCCTCATTTACTATTCAGATCCACACATCACTTTCAAGCAAAGATTTGTCATCCTCAGATGTTATTCTATACCTACTGTTCACAAATATCTGTTGAGCTCCCCCACTTTGTGCCAGATGCCATATTTGGCACTGGAGCTACTAGAGTGAATAAAGTACAAGCCCTGCCTTTGAGGAATGCATGTTCCTTGAAGGCACACATGGAAACATGTCTTCATGGTACTGCATGGTAGGTATACATAGGGTGTGGGAGCAATGACTTGGGGATCCTAATAGCCCTGAGGAATTAGAGAATGTTGTTGAGAAATGTTAAGTGGAATCTTCAAGACTCAGAATTTCATGACTTATTGACACTACTATAATCCCTGTGTAATTAGGATCATTTATGTTCTTATTGGATAATTAATAAAACATAGGTTTGAAAACATTCAGGCATTTAATAAGTAAATAATTACAGCCTAACTGTTCTTTGTTTTTTTAAGAGATGGGGTATTACTCTGTTGCCCAGGCTGGAGTGCAGTGGCATGATCATAGCTCACTGTAATCTTGAACTCCTGGGCTTAAGTGATCCTCCTGCTTCAGCCTCCTGGTGCTAGGATTACAGGTGCATGCCACCATGCCTGGCTAATTTTTAAATTGTTTTTATAGAGACAGGATCTTGCTGTGTTGTCCAGGCTGATCTCAAACTCCTGGTTCAACTGATCCTCCTGCCTTGGCCTCCCAAAGTGCTGGAATTACAGGTGTGAGCCACTGTGCCTGGCCCTAATTTTGTTTTTAAAGAAGTAACTTTCAAGATCTATATATATTAAATTCTTTTTCCATGCCTAGGACTGGTCTTTGATAGTTCACAGTCTATCTGAGAACAGATTTATCTACCTAAAATAGAGAATAGCAGGAAACAGTCAATGACCAGATGCAACAGGTGTGCTTCTGTTGCTAACATCACACATCTTTTCATTCCCTCAGGGGAAACAGTAACCCAGCCTCAACAAGGAGCTTGATTTGGACATAGAAACTGGAGAAAGAGACCTGTCTTTGCCTTTCTTATCCAACTGGAAATATTCATCTTTTTCTTTCTCCAGTTTATTGCATGAGCACATTTATTGCATGAGTGGCTTCAGGAAGAATTTTAGGGATTCCTGGAAATAACAGTCTTGAAATATTCTCCTCTTCCTCCTTCATCTAGGATGCTTCCTCTTCTCAGTATATTCTCATTTATGGGTATAAAGGTAAATTGAGTCCTATTTTGATATTAATTCTGCCTTCAGTTACCCTTAACTTTCCTTTAGTCAGATTTCAACCTAGCCTGAAGGAAAGCCTTCAGAACCCTGTGTACATGTTGATGGGAATGTAAATTAGTACAGCCATTATGGAAAACAGAATGGAGGTTCCTCAAAAAATTAAAATTAGAACTACCATATGCTCCAGCAATACCACTCATGGGTATATATCCAAAGGAACTGAAATCAGCACATCTGGGAGATATCTGTACTCTCATGTACATTGCAGCATTATTCACAATAGCCAAGATATAGAATCAACCTAAATGTCCATCAGTGGATGAATGGATAATGAAAAAATGTGACACACACACGTAGACACATGCACAGATATAGATATATAGATAGATAGATAAATAGATAGATATACATATACACACACACACACACACACACATATATATATATATATGTATATATACAGTGGAATATTATTTGGCTTTAAAAAAAGAAGGAAATCCTGTTATTTACAACAATATAGATGGACCTGGAGGACATTATGCTAAGTGAAATAAGCTGGGCACAGAAAGACAAATACTACATGATCTTAATTTTATGTGGAATCTAAAAAAGTTGAACTCATAGAAGCAGAGAGTAGAATGGTGGTTACCAGGAGCTGAGGGGTGGTTGTGGAACTGCGGAAATATTGGTCAAAGCTTCCAAGTTTCAGTTAGATAGAAGAAATAGGTTCAAGAGATCTATGGTCAAACATGATGACTGCAGTTAATTACAATGTATTGGATTCTTGAAAATTGCTAAGAGAGTAGATCTTAAATGTTCTCACAACAAAAAGTGATAAGTATGTGAGATGATGGACATGTTAATTAGCTTGATTTAACCTCATAATATTATACATATATCAAAACACATTGTTCACTGTAAATATATATAATTTTATTTGTCAACTATAGTGTAATTTTATAAAGTAAATTAAAGAACGAAAGACTTCAAAACCAAGACATTGAATTACTCCTCTGGTATATTGTAAAGGCTTTAAAACCTCAGGTTGGTTGTAAATTCTTTAAAGCTGTGTCTTGTACTTTTTCTGTATTGAACAGAGAGCTAAGTATACAATAAGGGCTTAATATATATTTTTTGATTTATTATTCTACAAAAAACAAAGCTTACAGGAAGAGAGATTGATTCTGTTCATTAGGCTGATGAACCGTGCTGTTGAGGCAGAGAGGAAACTTAGGGAACTTGTTGCAAGAATGTTTTAGCATTTTCTCATTCAGCTCTGGTTTACTGGACAGACATATTCAGGATAATTTACTGATTCTTTGAGGGCATAGGTAAACACTTATTCATTCCACCAATAGTATTCTTTTCTAGAAGTTTTTAAAATATGAGAAATTATTCTCAATCCAAAATGATTTGAGGTTAGGTGATAGGAGGTTTTTGGAGTGCTGGCTAGAGGAACCTGTTTCCAGGGCTTTCTGGCAAACATGAAGGTCCAGTCTTCTAAAAGGCTTATCTGGCAACCAGAGAGAGGCAGATGAAAAAATGAGGCCTTATTTTATTCACCAGCTGGCTCAGTGATAGACCAAATTGATGTGAACTATCCACAAATACTACAAAAAGAGAGAAAATAAAGGCTGATTTTCGGAAGTCTTTCCATGTTTCCTCTCATACATGAATTTTACCCGCAATACTTGGTTTATGTTTCCATTATACCTTCTTCTCCAAGTAGCTACTTACAGACTTGTGTTCATCTACCTGCCAGAATGTAAGCCCCTTAAAGGTGAAGGCATGCATTAAAAATACATTTAATTCAGCTAGGTGCGGTGGCTCACACCTGTAGTCCCAGCACTTTGGGAGGCTGAGGTGAGTTGATTACAAGGTCAGGAGTTCAGTAGCAGACTGGCCAACATGGTGAAACCCTGTCTCTACTAAAAAATACAAAAATTAGCTGGGTGTGGTGGCTCATGCCTGTAATGCCAACTACTTGGGAAGCTTAGGTAGGAGAATTGCTTGAACCAGGATCTGGGAGGCGGAGGTTGCAGTGAGCTGAGATCGCACCACTGCACTCCAGCCTGGGCTACAGAGTCAGACTCCATCTCCAAAAACAAACAAACAAACAAACAAACGTGTGTGTGTGTGTGTGTGTGTGTATATGTATATATATATATATGTATATATATATATGTATATATATATGTATATATATATATGTGTATATATATATAATTCACTATTTTTGAGGTAAAAATAAACACAAGAAAGACTATTACTTATAGTTATACCATTTGCTCAAGAAAAGTTGAAAAGAAGAAAAACATCTTTATGG
>CAUYLG010014145.1:0-54730 GCA_963573385.1 Cacajao melanocephalus | reverse complement strand
CCATAAAACCCCCAGAAGAAAGCCTAGGCAAAACCATTCAGGACATAGGCATAGGCAAGGACTTCATGACTAAAACACCAAAAGCATTGGCAACAAAAGCCAAAATAGACAAATGGGATCTAATTAAACTCCAGAGCTTCTTCACAGCAAAAGAAACAATCATTAGAATGAACCTGCAACCAAGAGATTGGGAAAAAAAATTTTTTGCAATCTACTGATCTGACGAAGGGCTAATATCCAGAATCTACAAAGAACTAAAACAGATTTACAAGAAAAAAACACACAAACCCATTCAAAAGTGGGCAAAGGACATGAACAGACACTTCTCAAAAGAAGACATATATGAGGCCAACAAACATATGAAAAAAATGCTCATCATCACTAGTCATTAGAGAAATGCAAGTCAAAACCACATTGAGATACCATCTCATGCCAGTTAGAATAGCAATCATTAAAAAATCTGGAGACAGCACATGCTAGAGAGGATGTGGAGAAATAGGAACACTTTTACAGGTTGGTGGGAATGTAAATTAGTTCAACCATTGTGGAAGACAGTGTGGTAATTCCTCAAGGACCTAGAAATTCCACTTGACCCAGCAATCCCATTACTGGGTATATATCCAAGGGACTATAAATCATTCTATTATAAAGACACATGCACACGTTTGTTCATTGCGGCACTGTTTACAATAGCAAAGACCTGGAACCAACCAGAATGCCCAACGATAATAGACTGGACAAGGAAAATGTGGCATATATATACCATAGAGTACTACGCAGCCATGAAAATGATGAGTTTGTGTCCTTTCCAGGGACATGGATGAATCTGGAAATCATCATTCTCAGCAAACTAACACAAGAACAGAAAATCAAACACCTCATGTTCTCACTCATAGGTGGGTGTTGAACAATGAGAACACATGGACACAGGGAGTGGAGCATCACACACTGGGATCTGTTGAGGGGGAGTAGGGGAGGGATAGCTGGGGTTAGAAGGGTTGGGGTGGGATAACATGGGCAGAAATGCCAGATACAGGTGACGGGGGGATGGAGGCAGCAAACCACATTTCCATGTATGTACCTATGCAACAATCCTGCATGATCTGCACATGTACCCCAGAACCTGAAGTACAATAAAAAGTATATTTAAAAAATACAAAATTAATTGTATTTCTATTTCCAATACTCTTAGAATAGCTCATATCAGATAGATCCTTACACTGATAACACATAAACTCTAAACAGAAAAAATAATAGCCACAATAAAACTACTTTAAGTCAATAAATAGCAATTTAAAATAGGCAGAAATTAGATATTTTGGAGAACATAAAGGCACTGAATGATTTTCCCATACCGTTTGCACTTTCCATGCTGTTTGCCACAAGCAGATTTCGGTCAGTTATAGTGTGGGCAATTAATATTTACTAGAATATCACAGTTTTCCCATCTTTATAAAGCAGAAGTTTGAGTTTGGAGCTACCAGAGCAACTAAAAGAACTGTAAATTCCAGAATGCAAAAGCCACACAAAGGAAATTAAACATTTTTTCTAAATATCTAGCTGAACCAGAACTACATGCCCAAGCCAGGCTCCAACTAACATGGCTAAAGAGTAAAAAACAGAAAAGAGATCATAGCTACTGTCCATCAGATAAGAAATAATCTTTATAGTTTGAATTAAACTACACAGCTAAAAAAAAAAAAAACAAACAAACGCCAACATTCTTCAGATAAATAAAACAAGCTAGTACCTCTGAAAAATACTATTCACAATGTTTCAGAGACCAAGATTAACTTCAAAAATATAAAACACAGAACTGTACTTGAGAAAAAAGACAATCATTGTAAACTGACACCATAATTCCCCAAATATTGGGATTAGTAGATGTTATAAAGCCACATTTTTAGTAATACTCAAGAATGTGAAATTACATATGTTCATAATAAATGAAAAAATAGATATCAGAAACATCATACATAATAATAGAAAATCTGTAAAAACATATTTAGCCAGGTAACTTGAAAATTAAGAAATAGAAATTTTCTAAAATGAAGAAAAGTAAGAAAAATATATAGGAAGAAAGTGAATGAGGCCTGTGTAAGCTGTGAGATAATATTCAAAGTTCTAAAAAATGTGTAATTAGAGGCCAAAAAGGAGAGAGGAATGAAAGATAAGGTTAAAAAAATTGCATAAATAATGGCAAATAATTCCCCAAGTTTGCTGAAAGACATGCATTTACAAATTCAAGGAGCTAATCAAAACACAAGAGAAATAAATATTTTTAAAACAAACACAAATCAGGTACAGTATAGTTAGATTGTTAGAAAACAACAACAAAGGAAAATCTTAATAGCATCCAGAGAAAAATGACATTACATACAGGGAGTAACAGGAATAACTGCTAACGTCTTTAAAAGGGTGAAGACCAGCAGACAGAGAAGCTACATTGTGAAAGTGAATAAAGGGGAAAAATGTCAACTCAGATTTCTATATTAAAGAAAAAAATATAATTCAAGAATGATGGCAAAGTAAGCACACTTTGAGATAAGTAAAAACAAAGAATTTGTGAGCAGAGTCCCTGCACGTCAAGAGACAACAAAGGGAGTTCTTCAAGCTGAAGGGAAAGATATTATTAGATAGTATCTAGTAATAGCAGAAAGTTGAGTTTTTACAAAGGGATAGGTATGAGTGTTTAGAAATGTTTTAAAGATACAATATTTAATACTCATTTAACTCTTTAAAACAAAAATTCTAAGTTCATTTTATGAGTTTATATCTGATTTAGCTTATATAACATTTTTATGCATAAACAGGTTATAAACAATAGGGCAGGGCAATTTTAAGATTCCTATTTTAAGATTCCTATACTTAGTGTAGTGTTACAATATTAAATTGTATAGACTGAAAAGAATTTAAGGATTAATATCTCAGTTATTACAGTGACAACGACAAAATATAATGAAAAGAGGTTTAACTAATATGCCAATATGCCCTGAAACAATGACGGTTATAATAAAACAGTCGTGGCAAATAAGCCCCTAAAAAGGAGATCTAAAGAAATCATAAAAATAATCAATTAATTCAAAAAAGGAATAAAAGGAGAGAGATGATGTATATTACAGTTTTATCCCCAAAAATTTAATTTTGAGTTTTTAATAGAATTTTAATGTATCTAACTTTTAAACTTTTTGAATATATGAAATACAATTGTAATGACTTTTCATGTACATCTGCTAATTCAAATGTCTGTATCAGTTCTTGGTTGGTTTTCTTTTTTTTTTTTTATCAGTCTCTTCATCACAAGTCATATTTCTTGCTTCTTTTTATCCTGGAAAGTTTTTTACTGGATGCCAACCTTTGAATTTACTATGTTGAATGCTGGATAATTCTGTGTTCCCATCAGTATTCTTGAGTGTTATTCTGGGATGCTATTAAATTGCTTTAATGTAGTTCGATTCTTTTAAAATTTGTTAGGTGGGTCCTGAGCAGTGTTCAGTGTGCAGTTATTCTCCACTACAGAGGCAAGACCTTTCTGTGGACATTCCCAACACTCCGCCAATCTTAAGGTTTTCCAATATGGCTTCTGGGAATAGACACTACTCCTGGCACTTTAAGAGCACCAGATATTGCTGACTTTGGGGGAATTTCCTTCTTCAATCTCTTTTGTTTCCTGAAACACACTCTGATTAGTACCCAGCAAACTCCTGGCAGAGATCCTTTGCAGGTGTGGGAGTTCTCACTCTATCACTTGTTTCTCTCTGATGCTCTGTCCTGTACACTAGAGCTACTTTGTTCTTCCGAAACTCTTGGCTCTGTCTCAATTCAAGGAGCCTGCTGGTGTCCATTCTTACCCCAAACGCTGTGACTAGGAAACTCTCTTAAGGCAAAAAACTGGTGTAATCATGGAGCTCACTTTTATTTATCCTAACTTAGGGGTTATTTTCTTTTACTTTTTGAGGTTCAGTGTTGTTTTCATTTATCCTATTTTAGCTGTTGTAGTTGAGAGGATATATCTGATCCCTGTCACTCCATCTTGGTTGTAAGTGGTTGTAAATGATTTATTTTCTCAGCTTTTCACATAACACATTCCTTTTAACATAACATACTATTTACCAATTTATGTTAGTACTATATTTATTAGGATAGCTGTATTTTCTACCTTCATAGTGAAAGCTCTATTAGGGCAATTTTTTTTTTTTTTACTTCTTTGTTTACCAATGTATCTAGTGACAAGAATAGTGCCAAATAGCAGAAGGTAAATAAAAGCTTGTATTATATACCTCACTGTCACCAATGACAGCGAACATTATGAAACCTGAACTTACCATCTCTTTTCGTTCTTACAGATTCAACTTCCATATTCTTACTCCATTTTTCCAACTTCACAGTAACATCCCACCCAGTGGTGCTGCTTCCTCCTCACTCTGTCACCCTCCACTTCCTTCTCCCCTGACTCAGCCTCAATTTCACATTCATATATTACAATCACTGTCTTTTAACCTCCCTAGACTTTCTTATCACCATTTCTCTTGTTGCATTTGGCTAGACAAAACTACAATTCTACTAAAACTAAATATCAACCTATTCCATTGTGATACCCAAATAATTCAACCTTGCTAAAGAAAATGGCATGACCTGTTTGACCAATCTCATCATACTAAACAAATGTCCATATATCCTAAGTGGAGTCTATACAATCTCAATATAACCCTTCTTTTACATTTTTGCCCCAGATAAAACAAATAATGTACAACTCTACGTCTCATCCCTTCTCAAGACCCTATCCCTATTCTAACCTGACGTTTTTCCCTCAAGCCTTTATGATAAAATTAGATTAAGTTGGAAGAGAAATTTTAGTCACCAAAGCAACCAGGCTGTCTGCACCTCTTGCCACATAATGTGCCTTGCTTCACAACAATACAATAGAAGAGGTATCTTTCCTCCTATCTATGTCTTTCCCACCATTATTCATCAGGCAACCTTCAACATACATTTATCCCACATATTCCTTTCACCATCAGGCAGTTTCTTGCTCATAGATTATTGCCCTTAGCATTCAAGCCTGTCATAATAGTTCACATCTTTGAATTCAATTGAATACAATAGAAAACGAAGTAATTTCCTCTCATCACCCTACATCTCCCTCCAGATACCATTATTCATCTCTTCCCTAGTAACTCCTGGAATTGTTCACACTCATTGGTTCTGCTTTGTAAAATTCCCACTCTTTCCCTCCCCTCACTATTCCTGCTTTTGTTCCCACCATCCCATTAGATTGTCTAGTACTGAAGTTTCCCGTTACCTTTATACTGGCAGCCACACTGAATCAGTCATTTCATCTCACTCTACTTGAACATGCTTTGACATAGCTAGCTACTCTTCTGAAAACACTTGTTTTCTTCTAAAAGAATCAGAGTTTTTTGTCTCCTGATTTGTCTCTTATTCCATTTTTATTCTCAGTATCCGGTACTAACCTTTTCTTTGTTTATACCACTAATGAAATCAGTGAGCCAGGACTTTATTCCAGGACTTGCTCTCCTCTGTCAATCTTCTCTCCAGAGGGTCTCACACAATACAATTATGTTAATATCTAGTGTTTGTTGAAAATAACACCATGATATCAGATGGTTCATAAAATTTGTATTTATCTCAAATGATGGAAGAATAAAGAAAGCAATGATAATGAGAGCATTAACATTTTTATGTATAAATTTCACATTAATTGTGAGGAAAATATTGACCTTTAAAAATTTTCATAAAACTATACTGAGTTTAACATATTAACCAAAATGATTTTTCTTATATAAACTTTTTTATACATATAAGAATATGACATGCTTATTGTAGAATTCATAAATGCAAACTATATATCAGAATATAAAAAGTCAATAATCTTAATACTTTAAGAAAAACATTGTTAATTTCTGTTTTTCATATAGTGTTATATATAGTTTTATAGTATTACTTGCTTTTTTTACTTATATAAAAATTTCTGATATGAATGAAATGTTTCATAAATATGTTTGTCACGGTCTTTAACAGTCCATTGAAAATATGTATTATAGCCTGGTGCGGTGGCTCACATCTGTAATCTCCAGACATTGAAAGATTGAGTTGGGAGGATCACTTGAGACTAGGAGTTCAAAACCAGGCTGGTCAACATAAGGAGACTCCGTCTCTACAAAAACTAAATAAATACATAAATAATAAAAACATTAGCCAGGCATAAACCCTGTAGTCCCAGCTATTTGGGAGGCTGAGGTGGGAGGATTTTTTAACCTAGGAGGTTGAGGTCACAGTGAGTCATGACCATACCCTGCACTGAAATGTGGGTGACAGAGCAAGATCCTGTTTCAAACAAAACAAACCAAAATAAATTATAAATATTTCATCTTTTCCTATTATTACACAGTATGGCTGTATTTTTATAACTTCTAATAAAAATTCTTCTCAGTTAAATAACTTCCTTCACAATGTCTTTTTTAACTTTAATTTTTCTGATTTTAGGACAAATTCTTATAAGCAGAATACCCACATACAAAAGTATAAAACTACTTGTGTCTTTTGATGAAAAGTATAAAAACAATTTTTTCCAAATTATATCAATTGTATTTCTATCAACCCATGACAACGTTCCTTTTACCTGTTAGAACTTTATTCACTGTAGCACATTTCCTACATGTGAGAATACACTGATAAAATCTCTCAAGACAAGAATTTAATAATACAGAGTAAAAGCCTCAAATATGATTAAGACCCTTTCAATCCACGATTCTACAAATGAGTCCTAAGGAAATACTAAAAAGTATGACATTTTTCTTTTGTTTCTTTGTTTTTGAAACAGAGTCTCTCTCTGTGACTCAGACTAGAGTGCAGTGGCATGATCTCAGCTCACTGCAACCTCCACCTCCCAAGTTCAAGCAATTCTCATGCCTCAGCCTGCCAAGTAGCTAGGATTACAGGAGTGCACAACCACGCCTAGATGATTTTTGTATCTTTTATATAGAGACATGGTTTCATCATGTTGGCCTGGCTGGCCATGAACTACTAACCTCAGGTGATCCACCTGCCTCGGGCTCCCAAAGTGCTGAGATTACAGGTATGAGTCAACATGCCTGGCCTGCAATTTGATTTTCTATAAGGAACACCAATCCTTCAATACTCAGTTTAGCATCACACCTTATAAAAATCTTCTTCTCCTTTCCTCTACTCAACCTCTCTGTCATCCCTTGTGCTGACATAGCTCTTGGGCACATCTATAATCTTACTTACTAGATTATTATGATTGTTGGAACTATTATTGAAATGTATTAAATGCTTAGAAAGCATACTTGATAATATTATAAGTATGTTTTTTACTCACTTAATCATTTACTCATGAAAACAAATTTCTGATTAGGAATGACTTTCCACCTTTTTTATTATTATACTTTAAGTTCTGGGGTACATGTGCAGAATATGCAGGTTTGTTACATAGTTATAAATGAGCCATGGTGGTTTTTTCTGCATCCATCACCCCGTCATCTACATTAGGTATTTCTCTTAATGCTATCCCTCTCCAGTCTCTCCACCCCCCAACAGGCCCCAGTGTGTGATATTCCCCTCCCTGTGTCCATGTGTTCTTATTGTTCAACTCCCACTTATGAAGAAGAACATTTGGTGTTTTGTTTTATGTTCCTGTGTTAATTTGCCGAGAATGATAGTTTCCAGCTTCATCTATGTCCCTGCAAAGGACATGAACTCATCCTTTATTATGGCCACATAGTATTCCATGGTATGAATGTGCCAGATTTTCTTTATACAGTCTATCATTGATGGGCATTTGGATTGGTCCCAAGTCTTTGCTATTGTGAATAGTGTTGCAATAAACATACGTGTGCATGTGTCTTTATAATAGAATGATTTATAATCCTTTGGATATATACCCAGTAATGAGATTGCTGGGTAAAATGGTATTTCTAGTTCTAGATATTTGAGGAATTGCCACACTGTCTTCCTTGAACTAATTTACACTCTCACCAACAGTGTAAAAGCATTCTTATTTCTCCACATTCTCTCCAGCATCTGTTGTCTCCTGACTTTTTAATGATTGCCATTCTAACTGGCATGAGATGGTATCCACTGTGGTTTTGATTTTCATTTCTCTAATGACCAGCGATGATGAGCTTTTTTTCATATAAGACTTTCATAAGACTTTTCACATTTTATCATTGATTTAACTACTGCTTTAGAAAGGATGAATAAATGGCTCAAGTTCATGCAGGGAGGAAAGGAGAGCACCAGGATTCAAACACAGGCAGACTGACTTGAAGTATTTCTTCAGTCAGTGATGTATATAATTTTTTTGTGATTCTAACACTAAAGTTATATTATGCTTTCCAAATACTTCGAGATTAGAGGAATTAGAAAAATCTTAAAAATTAACAAATTTCACAGTTGCAGTATTCACATTATTCATTGTGGATACCTACTTTCCATGAGCTATCACTAACCTGTTAAAATATTTCTTAATATATTATGGGGGATGTTAAATCTCCACCTCCACCATTATTTGTATATTAAATTAGAAGAAGAAAGCCTTACTGAAGTGAGAACAGAGATATTGGATGAAAATACCAGATTCCAAATATGAATATTAGATAATAAATATACTTCAGTCAAACAATTTGGTCAAAAGTGAAGAAGAGTTATAGAATATAGCAGTTCTTTGCAAATACTTGTGGAAACAACATATGAATCTCATTGATAAAAGGCTCCAGTAAGTATATTTTTCATCACAATTTGACCTTATCAACTATATCATGGAAATTTGCATGAGCCAATTTTTCAATCAATATTGCATTTTGTATTATACAAATAGAAAAGAAAGGAAGAAAGAATTCTGTGCTTTTCTGAAATATTGGAAGCACTTTTGACAGGAAACAGGATTATCTGAACAACTGAATATTTATGGGGAAATTATATACTTAGTATAGAGAGATTTTAAACTATTAATCAATAAATCATTCACATGCAGAGAACTCTAAGGAAGGTGAAAAATGTAAATCAAAATGCATGTGTATATAAATCATTATTTTTAAGGAGGCTATTTTGGTAGAACAAATAGTAGAAATGAAATATTTTACCTAAGACTCAGATTCTATTAATACGAGGATATAGCTAAATAAGAAATGAGAAGGATTTGTCTTCATATAATGTTTAAAGATCATCATTGTGGAGACAGGGATGATCAGTGAGCTCTGGGCCACGGTTCTGCAAAGAAAATGATGAGCTCTACTAACTGTGTATGTACTATTGTCTAGAGTGAGCCTACTTTTCCATGCTAGGAATAAACAATAATATTCTTCAGTATGGTACTTAATACTTTGCAATGCCCTCATACACATGTTTCTTAAATGGTAGGCTTTTCTTTTCACATTCACATGTAGAAATCTGGTATGTGTTCATTCCTTGGCAGCTGGGTAATATTTTAAAGTCTGAGCTCTTAGCAAAAGAAGACAAAAAAGCAAGAAAAAGCCTCATTCTGATTGCCAGTGAAATAAACTTACCTTTAGAAGAAGAGGACAATTTTCAACCTGTGTAGTACCTCTTAAACAATAGAGTCTGGTAGGACACGATTGATAGCAATGGGACCAACCTCCCTACTCAGTCCCAGCTTTCACTCTACTTGCAGAGAAAGGAGGGTAAGGAGGTCTATCTATTTCATAATAGGAGATAACAGTACATTATTGGGCAAGCTGTGTGTGTCACATGTGGCGAGAGTTCAAACAAGGAGTGTCACTGCAAGTTTCCCAGAATGCTAAAAAGGAACAATGGAAAAATTATACAGTTTAGCACTAACTCATGAGCTCCTTTTCCTCTGATTATCAGGAAAAAATCTTTCAGGACTCACATATTTTGGTGTTAGAGTGTTGGAGATCAGCAAAGAGCAATAACCCTCCCCTACACTCTCCCAAAAAATGTACGAATAAATCATGAAAAAAGAAGGAAGGGAGGAAAGAAAAGAGAAAGTCAAAAATAGCCAGTTAAAAATGAAAGATCAAGTTTTGAGATAGAATAGATGTTAGAAATGTGCAGCCAGAAGACAGGTATTTCCCCATTACAGCACTCGTAATGCTTCTAGCTTTTTGTTGCTTGGGCAAATCAGCTCAATTTGAATGGCCAAAAGATATGTTTTATTAGATGATTACAATTTCGTAAAAGAAAAGGTATCGTTTCAACTTAAAAGTAAGATACTAAACTTCATCCTTTTGGATTAAGCAGATTTGGAGAAGAGCTTACATAGAATGGAAGCAAACATAGTTAAACCATAAGGAAATTGGTACAATTAAAGAAACAGCAAGAAACACACCCACATGTACGGATATACAGTCTCACAGGTTGCCACCTCCATAGGGACTATTACTTTGTACTAAATGTTTATATATAGACTCTCAATTGTTTTCTAAGTGCAACCATTTTTTTTTTCATTTTCAGTGACCAGTATGGTTTCACTATCTCAGAAGGCAAAAGGAAACTGAGTCTCTCAGAGGAAACCCAAGCTGTTCTAATCATGATTAATATTCAAATATTAAGAGCACATAACTGTATTACAATGCCATGAAGTAAATACGTTCCAGTTTATACGGTTCTGTAACTATTTGATTCTTTTTTTTTTTCCAAATAAAAGGCAAAATGCACTCAGCTCCTTGAAAGTCATGATCTCTGTAGTAATTTGGTTGCATAGTTGCTTAGCATTAGCAAATGCTTTCAGCAGGGAAAATCATTTAGAGATTAATGAATTAGATTTCTCAGATTTATCCATGGCTATTATGTAAGTAAATGGCATTAGTTACAATTCTTTTTTGTCACAAACTATAGAAAAAGAGAGAATATATTGGCTTGAGTAGCTGGAAAGTCCAGAGGATGTCATTAATTCCTGGCATGGTTGGATCCAGAAGCACAAACAACACCAGAATCAAACTACTCTCTCTTGATCTCTCAGTTCTGCTTTAATCTTTCACCTTTTACAGGAAGGCTCTCCTTTCATGGTGGCCTTACCAGGTATCAGATTGCACTCCTTTAACTCTATGTTTTAACAAAAATATTGGGATAAGCTCTGATTGGATCGTACAATCTTTTTGTAACAATCACTGTAGTTTGCAGCAAGTGCCTAGTCATGGACGAGACTGAATCTCATGCCTGTGAATCAGAGATGAAATTGGCATGGGTTGAGAATAGGTAGAAAAATTGGGATGTTGGCGGGGTACAGTGGCTCATGTCTGTAAACCCAGTACTTTGGGAAGATAATATGGGAGAATCACTTGAGGCCAAGAGTTCAAGACCAGCCTGGGAAGCATAGTGAAACCCTACTCTCTGCAAAGAAACAAAAGCAAAAGTAAGGAAAACTAGGAAATCAGGGTATTGCTTTCAGGTACTATTGGAGAAGAATGCTGCATAAGTAAAAGGAAAACTTCACCAACCAGTCCTGTAAAGCATCTTGCATCTCTAGAGTCACAAGTCACATTCAATTTGGCAAGCATACATTTTTAATGAATTGTTTACATTGTTATTAAAACAATGGCTAACAAAAAGCAAAAGAATATAAAGTATATGTTATGTTTTAAGAACAAAAGTCTTGTTTGAGCTATCACCTCATAGAACATTCATATATATATATATATATATATATATATATATATACTGACCTTGAAATCACTACAGAAAGTATTTTGCCTCCTTTAACAAATGTTCATCATTCATGAGTAGGTATTAAAAAAAATAAGAATTGTTGACTAATCATTTTGGTCCTTTCTGTCATGCTGACATTTGATATTGGTTAATTATATTTAGGAAATCATGTGATTTAATATGTAGCTACCAGATGAACACAAACAAACAAGATTTGTTTGCTTCAAGTAAAGGCCTAATTTTACTCACCTTGTAAAAAAAATCCTAGTTATGCCAAAAAATATAAGAAATATTGTTTTTAGGATTGTTAGTATTAAATTAGTGTTTTGTGGATGGTGAAGCTGATAAGGAGAAAATACAAGTGAGTGAAGCTGGTTTTGTCTATTTATGTAAAAGCATCATGAAATAGTTGCAGCATCACTTAGGGGTACTTATGACAATCAAGCCGCAGAAGCATAGCTCTCCCTTAAACAGCATTTATTTTTATTATTCATACTTGTCTTACTATTACTTAGCACTGACATCCCAGTTCTTTTTAATGGATTTAAGATCCTTCTGTGTGTTTCATAAATCAATAGAAATACTTTAGAGGGAAAACACTTTAGACACTTAACCATTCTGAATGATGACACATTTTTCCTTAAGCAACTCATTTACCTTTTTGTTTGTTCACTTGTTGTGTTTGGTTAAGAACTAAAATATCACTTTAATAAAGAAAGTTGTCTTTCTAAAATATGTCACTTTTGACATTTCTGTTTTCAATGTTTGGTAAATCAAAGCTATTTTCATGTGAAATACCAAAATAATAATAAATCTTTCTCGGCATTCCATTTCTCAGCATGAAAACTCTTAGCTGGTTGTCTGCAAAAAGCCAGTGAATGAAACAGAAGAGAAATGTAAGCCTTGAAATTCCATTACCTCCTTTTGGAAACCATTGAATCACAATTCAATATTTTCTAGATCTAGAAACCCAAGGTTTTCTGATTTGTTTTCCTGGGGTAGTATAACTTATCGCAAATCAGACAAGACAAACCAGCCCACAAAAAGAAATCATGGAATGAGTTATGTACTGGCTGAAATGGGAAGTCAGAAATGCAAAGTTAAGAAAAAAAAAAAAAGACTACCTAATTTACTGGTTACCGAGAAAAGTATAGAAGAAGAAAACACAGAAGTTTTGTAAAAATACCAATGTGCTTTGCAAGAGATGCATTCTAAATTTTAAAATGTGATCAAAAATTAAAGTATAATTTTACAATGACAGTGAATAGCAAGACCCTTATAATGTCTTTACAGACCAGATAATCAAAATATGTAGGCATAATTTTAACAATACCAACTGTATGCATACATCATTTTTTTTAATTTTCAAAACCAAAGCAATATTAATGAATTAGTTTTACTCACAGCAGTCGGATACCAAATACATGGTGTCTTTTCCAACATCACATTTCCAATTCTCTGACACTGCCTGGGTGACCTACAATTCAATTCAATGCTGACATTATCTATCTGAAATTAGCATCAGATCCCACAAGTTAAGGGCAATGGCTGAACGTAAAACTGCTGAGTGAAAAATAGAAGAAACAGACTGAGATTCACAACCTATGGAATGCATGCAAATTAAAATGATGTGAAAAGAGATAGAGAGATAGATATCAAATACAGTAGAGTAGTTCTATAATGAATGTGGGGAGGAATAAAATTGGAGAATGGAGATAAAAGGAAATCAATCCATCAATCAATCAAAGGTGGCATGTCAAATGAACCATTGCTAATGGTGTGCCATAATTAGGCATATAATTAATGTAATTCTATGTACCAGAGATCTAAAAACTAAATAAATATAATTTTAAAATAATCTTATATTTAAAAAAGAAAGACTTTTTTAAAGTTCATTTTGAAAGCAAAGCAAAAAAAAAATTTTTTTAAAGTAGGAAAATGAGTGTAACACATATAGGAGAGTTTATGGCACAGTATTTAAAGAGCTCTTGCAAATTAATAAAGTTGTCAACGGTATAACCAAATAACTCACTATCAAAAATGCAAATGTTCACCAGCGTAGGTAAATGTATTCAATATCACTAATAAGCCTATTTTCCAGTATTCCTTTAGAATAAGGCAAAAACTTTCAAAGTGATGCTTTGCTACCCTTTCTTGGTTCCAGGGAGAGAGAAAAATCATCTGAAACTGATTGAAAATGGTTCAGATGGGAAATAACACACAATCATGGAGCTGGGAGGGACATAAAAGTTCACGTTAACACACGATAGAACAGAGGCACTGAAAGACCAAATAATTTATCTAATAAAACACAGAATCACAAAGTGAGAAATAGGATTAGAACCCAGTCTTCAAATGTTCCACAGTGAAACACTGACCACTAGAATCACTCTGCAGAAGCAGCCCTCACAAGCTGGACTTAGGAGGCCAGGAGAATCGCAGGTCGTGACTGCTTCCTGAGCATCTTCCAGTGAGGTCTGCTTCCAGAACAAGTCATGTTCCCTCTCCTTCCCACCTTGTCTCTTTTACACTCAGAGGATCACCCTCCTTGACATTTGCCTACTTATCCTCAAATAAGGCTCCCTTTGGCATGGGAATTTTTTTCTTGTATACTGTTGACCATTCTACTATTCTTTTAATCAATTATGTGTGGCCTCCATATGAACATTTTTCCAACCCTTGGGTCTGTCCATGCTCCTGCTCACTTCCCATTCCTCTTGTTATTTGAGCACTGTTTGACTCAAGGCTTGGTGCATTCCAAACTTAGGTGGAAAAACACACTGTTAGTGGGTGTGAGGCATTTATTACAGGAAATACATTAACATCACATTGACCTGGCATTGAAAATACTCTCAATCTATGATTTAGATTTAAGAGTAACTAACAATGTGCTCTGCTTTCTATTTTTAAGAAAATAGACTGATATAGGACTTCAATACCAGGCCCAACCCCAACACCAGCCCTAATTTTTCAAGGAAATGAAAAATGAAAGAAGCAAAATCCCAAATAATGTCTATAGAAGATAAAACAGTGAATATTGTAGTAAACAGTATAATGGAGCTAAAGAGTACATTTAAAAAATTTTTTATCATAGTCCAATTCTGCAGGTTTTCCAACCAATTTATGAGTACCACATATTGATGGCTGTCGAAAGGTATTAAATGTCAAGGAGGAATACAGCGCAACTTCCTCAATAATCAAATTTAACTAAAGGTGAAAAAGTTTTGAATGTGTGCACTTTTAAAAGGGTTTCCACTTGCACGTGCATATAAAAACAGCAGAATTATTCATTTCATGTTTTATATAAAACGGAAAATTTCAAAGGAACTTTGTGTTTTCAGGGTTGCTTCAGGCTCTCTGCCCAGACTTCCCAGGGATATGCACATGCATACACTGTCCTCTGCTTTAAGAGGCACTTCAGAGGAAAAGTTTGAGAAGCAGTGGTTTAGTTGAAAGAATGATAAACTTAGTGCTGGGAGAACTGAGAACCAATTCTAGCTTTGATATTTACTAGCTAAGTCACCTAAACTCTCAAAACTTCAGTTTCTCCTTCTGTAAAATGGGATTCCTACTACAAGCTATAGAGGTGGGTGGGAGGATTCAATAATTAGTGCATCTGAAAGAACTTGGAAAGCTGATAAGGACTATTTATGTACAAAGTTTGGTTTGAGCAAGATTAAGAATTGTATAATAACCAAAGGCGTATATTACCCCCAAAAAGCTATTTTCAAAAAAATGTGGAGATGGGGTTTCACAGTGACAGGTCATTGTGATGTTAATGTATTTCCTGTAATAAATGCCTGACACTCACTCACAGTGTTCTTTTCCAGCTAAGTTTGGGAAACATGTCACTCAGGCTGAACTCAAATTTCCAGGCTCCAGGGATCCTCCTACCTCAGACACCTTAGTAAATGGGACTATACACACGCTCTACTGCATGGGGCCAAAAACTGCTTTCTAAATATTGTACTTGCACATTGATTTTTTTTCACACAACCCTTGATTGTCCCAGAACTTTTCATTCTGTTTGCCTGCCTCATGAGTCACTTTCCCCAAAATTCACTGACAGTTTTGATGTTCAATCTTGCTTTAGCTACTGGCCTTTGTAGGTGTTATGTCACTTAAATGACTAATACCTCTGAGCTATTCACAAAATGGTTTCTTTTTTGTTTTTTCCTTGTACCTTTTACATATAGGCATTTAATGAAATCTTCCTGAATAAAAGAATTTATGGAAAGCTAATGTGAAATTAGGATGTAAACATTGGCTGAAGTCTCTGGTTTCAGCAATCAGGCTGTCTGATTATAAACATTGCCTCTGTCACTTACTAGCACTGTATTCTAGATAAATTATCTACCTAAGACTCAGATTGCCTATCTAGAGTATGGGCATCACAGCCATACTATAGTGTTTAAAAATAAAAATACAGTGGTGTATGTAAAGTGCTGGCATACCTTTCATCACATGCTAAATATGCAATAAATGGTCATTTTTATCAAAATACTTGCATAAGTGGGAAAGAGGAAATGATGGCACAATGCTGTTACCTGTTCTTGGCTGTATAATATCACATATTTCACCTAACTTCCAGAACTCGTGGCTTTATGATTTATACTTGTTCCAATTTGAATGGAAATTCTTTCCTGGAAATATGCTGCTGTGAGAATCCCTGCCTTGACTACCTGCCTGCTACGATTTCTTTAGCAGCTCTTTGTGGATCTAGTCATTTCATAGCCCCAGGTCCTGTTTCCTCCCCACCAGTCCTTTCACTCCTTCCTTCCATTTTTACATGTCGCAGCACAATGTAATTTTATAAATAACTCTACCTCATTATGAAGATTGCTATATTTGGTTAATAGTCTTCAAAGATATGTTTATAAATTAGTAATTTCATTTTTTTAAATTATTTCCATTTTAAGTCAACTGCTAGTCAAGAAAGTTTTTTGATGAGTTTGGTTGGAATAACTTTTGTCTGTAAAGTAGCTACTCAATATTTATTATTGATTGCTTTAAAAATGTTTCCCATCACCTGTACACATTACAGTAGACAGGCATTATTCAAGCATAAAAAAGAAACTTCCTGACCTCAAGATTATTAGATTATAAAATGTTGACCCACTGAGGCAGATTATCTTCTTTCCTTGATGTCCTTAAAAGTTGGAGAAGCATTGAAATGATTTCCACAAGTTAAATGCTATTCTGATACACTGATTATAAATATGCACAAATTTCAGATCAGGATATAGCTATATTTTTTAATGCAACATTAGAAATTAAGAGGAAATAGAAAGATTTTATACCGAGAAAAAGAAGATAGGATATTAATAGGATTTTAAACTTCCTTTCTTATTATTTTAAAGCCATATATTTGACTCAATTAAAATCAATAGAAAATAAAATACTTCGACTCTTATTCTGTTTCAGTTACCAGATTAGGATTGGAAACTGACAAATGACAAGCCATGGACCTTTTCCTCAATATGTTCACAGACTATTTGAAAAGACAGTACACACACACACACACACACACACAAACATACATATACACTGCTAAACAATAAGCATATGCACAAGAGAGAAAGTCATCATAGAAAAACGATTGATTCTCTGAGACAGGTACAGAAGTCAACCCTAATGATAAATGTAATATTAGGTCTGAGTTTTGAAAGGACTAAGAGAAATATGTCACACTGGGCTAGAAGAAGCTTTCTAAACAAACAGAATGTGTGATTTGATAGAGTGTAAATTGCAAGAGAGGAAAGGTAGAAGAGATAATAAAGGTCAGATCATGAGATATTGTATGGTCCCACTGTAGAAATATCAGAGAAACAAAGCAGTAAATGAATAACAATCTCTGGAAATAGGAGGTTAGATACAACTACTGTTCTGACAAACATTGCTAAATCTGTTGCTCTAAATACAGTGCCTGACAAAGCATAGGTAACTTTTTTCTTCCATTTACAAAACCACAGTGTAGGAGTCTAACTACTTGATACTTCACTGATGCCATTTTTCTCGACTCCAAATATCATAGATTTTATTTGCAAGTTAGTTTCTTCCTATCTGAAGCAACAAAAAGACTTCTTTTCATTCCTGCAGATGTGTTTGTTTCTGGGATGTCTGTAAGAATCTGCCATCAGAAACCACAATCCAGAATTTACAGTTCACAGTATCAGACAGTAAGAGTTTCCGTAAATGCATTCTAATCAAATGAAAGCCACCTGGAATTAATCATGTGACAGGGTAGCACGAAGCTGATTAAGGATGATTTGCTTCAGTAGAAAGGCTTTCGGAACAACTGCAGAAGGTGCAGTAGGCAAGGACAGGAGGGATTCTGTTAAAATTTTTCTTTCGCTTTTTCTGATTTGCAAAATATCCATCTTTGCAACATAACTAGGGAATCCTAATTCTTGCAATAAGGCATAATTCAATAAATGAACAAAAAATGTCTAAGTTACAAAATAAAATAACAAGTGAAACAGAAACATTCAGTATTGTCTGCATCTTTTTCACTTTCTAATACCATCTTACCCTTTTGCAGGCTTATCTCCGTCCTTCCCAAAATACTGAAACTGCTAACCTTACACTGCTCTATTCTTAATGTGTGTGAACTCAGTGGCTTTTCTACACCTTCTTTCAATTTGTCCTCCCCAAGATTGAGCACTGATCCCCTCTATCTTAAAACTCTTCTCACCCCTTTTTCTCATAAACACTGCCCTTTCTGAACATCTTCTTACTTATTTGCCCTTTCTGAACAGATTCTTTCATTGGATTCCCTTTATCTTCTGATTCCTTCCATAGAATTGTTTCTGTAACTTCTGTACTTCAGCTACTTCCCTGCTGCTCTGAGCCTTCCATGCCTGACCCAGTTCCTAAATTTACTCCCAAAAGACTAATCCCTGTTTTTTATCTTAAGCTGTCTTTCTCTCTCTCTTTCTCATGAGACAGAAATTACCTACCATACATTTTTAGAAGCCACAAGGACCTCAAATCTCAAAAATTACAGCTGCTGGTTTCTCAAAATGAATATAGCTGGAATTTTTGTTCATCTCTTATATCAAAATAAGCTTGTTTTCTTGGAAATCCCTCTGTCCACTAATGGTGTTTCACCCACACAAGCTTGAAGTCTCAGAGAGCTCTTTGTGTGTTTCCATACAATTGCCTTCAAAGTCTAGATTTCTACTTTTATTAAATAACCTTCAAAAGCATTACCTCTTCCAGACTGCTCTTACTCAAAGTCACTGCGGTAACTTTCCTAGCTACAATGGTCTAAATAACAAAAACATTCTCAAAACTGTTTTTCCTGCCCTAAACTTTTCTCCTTTATACCATCATACACAATAGTGATACACTGATATTTTAAAGAGCAACACTAATCATATTGTCCAAAGGCTCAAAACATCACCATTTTCTACAATGTGTTAGATTAGCATTAAAGTCTTCTCTTTGACCTAGCCAATGCTTTCACCGTTAGTGTCCAATGCTTCTTTCTCTATATTTAATGCCAATCATAACAACTACTGGCTGTTTCAAATCGCTGTTTTGAATTTAGTATCTACCTTTACCTATATTTTTGCTTTCTGCTTCCATATTTCTGCTTCAAAACACATCTCCACACACACCTGCCATACATCCAGTAAGGTTCTGTCCAAATGTGTATCTGGAATAAAGCCATCCATGATTACTCAATTAGATGGCAGCATTTTTTCTTCTGAGCACTCAGAGGCCATTCTCTGTTCCCCTGTAGTAGCACACATGGCTTTTCTCTTAGACAGAGAGGATCATGATGACAGGCCAATTTTCACATATGCTTTAGCAATTATAGGATGAAAGAACTGACCAATACGTTTTCTGTTTTTCTATGGATTTTGAAAAACTCTGTAAAGACAATATAAACTTGCCCTTGGAAATTAATATTTAGTTTCTAGAGACATATTAAATATTTGTTTTCAAGAAATTAGAAAAAGGTTGTTTAGGTATTAATTTATTTTTGAAATATTAAACATCTAAAATGTTTCTAATTTGTTAAAGTTATCTTTTCCTTGAATATAGATTAATCCTTGGTCTTAGGTCTAATAAAGTCAGTAGAGAAGAAAACCATTCTGATGTATATAATTTTTTCCCTTGACATCCATATATGTTATCATTCCACATCAATTTACATAGATGAAAAGAAGAAATAAGATAAAGAAATACATACCAAGATCTACATGTGTGCATGGAATAGTACTAAGAGTTGTCACTAACTCTTAGTATACCATCATATGTGGGTTAAGAAGATTTAGATACATTTTTGCAGATTAGAAAACTCATAAAATTAACTGCTCTTAGATCTTGATTTCAAGTGTTCTGACTCCCAATAAAAAGTTTATACCCCTAAACTATTCCATCTGCAGGGAGCTAATTTCCTTTTTTCCCTGATTGCAACAAACTACAACCACTTAGGTTTTTATCTCACATAAATTATCTCAAAATTTTCTTACACATCTAAGATTTTATGTGATTGTAAGTCTTTTTTTTTGGGGGGGGTGGTGTGTTGTGGTAACAAAATCAGTTGCAGGGATAAGTTTTCTAACTGCACCTACCCATGATGGGAGAGTGAAACTTACTAGAAAATACATTTCTGAAAGAAACTTATCAGAATCTTAAAAAGGCAGGCACAAAAGATGTATCAGGAAACTACTGAGTTCCTACATGACACTGGATATTTTTCTCTGGTTGAAGAGCTGGAATAATAAGAATTCTGTGTATTCTATATAAAAGGATGAAATAAGAATAAAGCTATGTCTGAAGGACATCAGACATTTATCAAAAATAGAAAAAATTTATTTAATATTTAAGTTTAATAATAATCTGAATGTATGTTTAAATAGCACATCATAGTCAAAGAATGTATTAAATTCTTAAATTATATCTTGATATTTAGGATATATATACACTTTTTTGCAAATATGTCATACAAATATAGGCAAAATGGTAAAAACATAGTATATAGATATGTATCTATGCACTTACATAGATACATTGTATAAATTTAATTTTTGAGGGATGCATGTTCTCATTTTATACCTTTTATGAATCTTTGAAAGTTCACTTTTCTTTATCAATACAATTTTTATAAACTAACACAATTATATTTACTCGAGAAATAATGGCTAGATGAGCACCAAAAATGCCTTATGATTTAAACAAAATAACTATTTCAAATGAACAACATTCTTGACCAATAAAAAAACATCCAGGAAGTAAAGCAATTTACTTATTTTGCATTATTCATACATGTTAACTCACACAGGTTTATGACTGAACTCTAAGTAGAGAACACATTTTTATATAAAATGACGACTTGAGAAAATGGCATATATTTATTTAGTCTTTATACTGTATTTTTATAAAACAGTGAAGACATTTCTTAAGCAGCAAAAATTCTATATGCAGTAACCTTAAGCTGAATGAGTGAATTTCTGGACTCTAATTTTAAAGGAAATAACTTCTGCTAATTCTAGTTTGATAATAGTTTTACTAATGTCAGCATACTGAGAACATTTTTTTTAATCACCTCAAAAATGCCTTCAAAATATCACTTGGTAGACAAAATGATCAAATGTTCCAAATAATATGCTCAAGTCATCAAATTGATTCTCAGTTATAAAATTATATTAACCTTGAAATGAAATGCATATTGGTCAAAATAACTTTTCTTATGACTAATATAGAAATCTTTGGAAACTGTAGACTAGAGTCAAATCTATTAAAAAGAGAAAATAATAGTACTTGCCTTTGCTGAAGCCACATTTTTTCAATTTAAAATGCATAACAGTTACATGTGCTTACTCTCTGATAGATCGAAAGAGAGTTTTCTAAACATTCCTATCCTTCTTGAAAAGAGATAGATAGGACAGGCAAAGAAATGGATATAAGGATTTCTGTGTGTTTGTGTATGTGAGGTCAATGGCTTCACCTTTTAAAAAGAGAAAGTGAAGTCTTCTTGGCCTCATTTCATTATTAGTGATGTATGTAGTCTAAAGAACACACACAAATATCGAAATCATACACAATGGCATCAACCCAATGATGTTCATATTTGGAAACCATATATGATAGAGATGTAGAAAAACAGAAGTACTACGTGTTTTTTGTTTTTAAAACATACAGATATTGCATGCATTATGTAAAGCATTATTTTAGAATATGTTTGATTTTTTAAAAAATCTTTCTTTTGCTTACAAAAATGATTTATGTAGTGTAGAGATAAATAAAATTCGGGCAATATTACTGTCTTTCCTAAAGTTTTTAAAGTCTGCCTCCTTAAACTTAATTTTATTTTTACTTTTTGAGTTTATTTTCCTGCTTATGAATCAAAACTCTTCTCTACACATTTTGCCATGGCATTTTACTTAAAATCCTTAGATACTTGGGACTGAGACACTTACTTCTTATCACAACCATACCCCCCAAAAGTGTTTAATTGTCAATTGCAAAAATTTGAGAGTGAATATTACTCTTCAACCTTATATACGTGAGTATAATTACTATGCTTAAATACAGTGAAAATCTCATACCCACAATCAACTACCAAAAAATCATTTTGCAGAATGATGCAGGTGCTTGTAGTGAATTACAAAAATATGTTTGAAGTTTCATAGACTCTTCATATATAAAAAAAAATTCATCTTTTCAATTGTCAGCACTATTCAGAAGAAGCCCAAATATGTTATTTATTCCACAAGTCTCTCTCTCTCTCTTTCATTAATGGGGGTAGAAAGTGGAAAAAAAATCAACTGCTAAAGCAAAACATAGATTATTATGACCCATCTTCAGAATTATTGAACCTGAGTTCAAATGTCTTTCAACTCTATTTGAGAGATATGACAGTCTTCTTTAAAGTCTTACATTTCTGTACTATTTTAAAACTCAAATTTTAAAGTTTGAAAACAGTCTCATCTGATCCTTGCCCTTTATCTCTCAACTCTCACAATTCTAAAATTGTTTCACTTACGGTTTCTGAAAAATAGCATAGGCAATATATCTGGGAGAACAGAATTTATTAGCAATATTAGATAATGATGCTATATAATTAATTAGAAAATATTACCAAAGAAATCTACCAAAATATTACTTTATTTAATATCTAAACTTTCAAGTAAAACTTACAAATGATGAAGCTTCTTATATGCCATAACTTTTTTTTTTTTTTTTGCTACCTTTAAGCTCACATATTTTGCACTAAATATTCAGGTAAAAAAGGCACAGATCAAAGGAAAATGTCTTTTTTTTCTTATGTCACACAATGTTAAGAATTGCATTTTGCTGTTGCAGCTTCTTGCTGTACAATTTTTTATGTTCTCAAACTTATGGACAATAGTTCCATAGATCTTGTAGCACCAACAACTGTCAAACATGTCATCTCAACAGAATGAAGAATGTCCTTGGTTAGTTTATAGACCATTGTTGTATTTTTACATTGTTTGTTGCCACAAGAGTCTGCCTGAAAATGGACAACTGTATCATAGGTAATTCAGTTGTGAAACCTTTTTTCTTATTTCAGTGAATCAATGACTGCCATATATATATATATATATATATATATATATATATATATATACACACACACACACACACACACACACACACACATACATATATACATACACATATATAGTATAAAGTATATTTGAGAAACTTTTATACTGGCCTACAAAATTAAATTCCCCCACTGTTCTCAATTCCCTAGAGAAAATAAGAGACTGTATGCCAAACAAATCCTGTTTGTTTTCAGATGTGTCAAGTATACATCTGTCTGGCTATTCACACACCTTTGTTTTATTCTGAATTTCTCAATAGTGACAGAAGATGCACATTGATGGGAGCCACAGCACATCACTCTTGAAACTGCAAGAAAATTTGCTAAGGGAGTTTATCTTGGTTTGTACTTTAAGGAAGAGAAAGAACTAAATTTACTACTATTTAAAGTAAAAATAGACAACTTTGGCATGATTACACATCTGTTAGCTGGAAGGGAAACTATTAATGTGCTGTGATTCTGGCCCTTAAATTGTCGCTGTAAAATTCTCAAAGCATTAAGCAAGTTCACTTATCCCAGCTAGTTTAATTATATTGGCTTCCTAAACAAGAAATGACAGAAGAGCAAAGTGACTTTTTTTTTTTAATACTATGACGTCTGATTTATTTTCATCCACATGTGGACAGATGCCAAAATTTAGAAAACTGTCTTATTAACTACCTTCTACCATATGTTAATGCAGTATAAGGGCATTACTACTGTTTGTTATTGGTTTAATTTTGTTTTTCTAAATGTGTCTATTTTTAATTTTTTAGCTTAAACAAAATAAAAACATGTATTTCAGGCTTGCACTAATGACTAAATGAGTTAAAATCCCTCTTTCTTTTTAAGGTGGAAACATACACAGAAGAACCATGGAGAGGAAAGAAAAAAAAAAAAAAACTTGGTCCAGGGAACCCAGGACAAGACTGAGAGCTAATCTCAAGGGCACTTCTATTAGCTGATTGGCTTGTATATTCAAAGAACTGGAGGAAAACATAGGGAATTTTGAACATGGTCAATTTCCACTGCAGTGTTTTACCTCTAAAACTCCTTAGCTCAATGGTAAAATGAAAAGATTGATTGATTGATTGATTTCACTTTGTTAATGTAAACTTCCTTCAATTTCTAAAATGTCTCTTTCCAATATACCATGAATATACGTCTAAGGTCTTTTTATATTCTTTTTCTCTCACTCTCTCTTCCTATTTTCTTCTCTACGTCACTTTCATTTTTTTTGTTCTTGTTTGTTCCTGAATTTTAAAAGTGCTGATATATCAGGCACTATTTACATGGTAGAAAACAGTAGTAATCAGATGTGGATCATCAAAACATGATGATGTTTTTGCCTTAAAATATTTGCTGGCTACACATAGCATTCCTACCATAATCTCATTATTTAAGAAAAATACATTTAAAAATATCAGCAGCAATAATTGACCCATCATGAACCAGGTGCTGCTTTAACCTTTTAAGTCAATGTCATGTGAGATCCAGAGTAGTGCATGTGCTTATTACTTTCTAGTCATACAATCCTTTCACTTCCAAATATTTTCTTTCTATGTCCCCAGTGTTTTTGACAGTGGTTTGTGCCTAAGTATTGAAACTCTTTATGATTAAGAGCCCTCTCTTCAATGAATACTTCAGAAGTCAGAGTATAAAACATTGTAAATACAGTAGTCACACATGTATGCCAAATAGGATTTGATATTTTCAAATAACAGTTGTCACTTAGATAAATTCCAGCCTTTTTTCCATTTTTAAGTATTCATTGTACAAATTGGAACAACAGGTATTTGCCCAGAGCTGAGAATATAGTGGTTAAGAAAAAAATAAAAATAAAATTCTCCTTCATGAAAATTGCATCCTGATGGTGGGAGGGACAAAAAATAAGATAAGTATTCAAAACATATTATGTGTTAGAGAGTACCTAAGAAAAAATATATAAGTGAAGCAGGACAGTGAGTTGTGGGTGGGAAATTTTAGACAGATGGATAAAAGAAAGCTTAACTGAGAAGGGGATAAAATCAGCTCTCTTTATGTGCAACTTCTGCAGCTGCAGATTTCACCAACTGAGGATAAAAAATATTTTTAAAAAATTAAAAAACTAAAAAATAGAAATACAAAAATACAAATAAAGACAATATTGTATTAGGTAAATACTTTAGAAATGATTGAGAGTGTATGGAAAAATTTATGTAGGTTATAGGCAAATACTACACAGTTTACATCAGAGACTTGAGCATCCTTAAATTTTGGTCCTGGAACCAATCCCCCTGAGATGACTGTACTCAAATATAGACCTGATAAAATTGAATGAACAGGCCACACAGACATTAAGGAAAAAGAATTCCAGGCAGAGGGAACAGCATCTGGAGTTGGGTATGAGTTGGGTGTGAGTGAGACCAAAGGTGACCAAAGACCAGCTCATATAAGCCCTTTTAAACTACGCTCAGGGAATTCATTTGAGGGTTTAGATCAGATAACTGACGTGATCTGATTTTTGTTGGAATAAGAGTTCTAGTGTAGTATAGCAGTTAAGAGAATGGATTCTGGTACCAGAGAGCCCAGGCTTGAATCCTACCTCTGACATTATTTAACTATAGAATCCTAGTTGATTAACTTAGCCTTACTGTGGCTCACCCATCTCATGGTTAACCAAGAGACCACATTTGTATCTACTTCATGGAAATATGATAAATATTAAATGCACTGATATATACAAAGCACATGTTAAGGAATATATAAGTGTGTGTTAAAAATAAAGACTCAGCATGTCTGCTGTGTTGGAAATGGGCTCCAAGGGTCAAGGTAAAGCAGAGACAGCAATCAGGAAGCTTTTAAAATAATCTTAAGAACTATTGTTGTCTTGTATCAGAACAGTGGAACTGTGAGTAGGTGAAAGAAGTGGCCAGTTTCGGCATATATTTTGATGGTAAACCAAGCAAGATTTGCTCATCTTAGATGTGAGTATGAAAGATAAAGAACGAGGTTATAACTCAAAGCTTTAGGCTATGTAATTGAAAATATGGGTGGACATTAAAGTAGGGAAGTCAATGAACATAAAGGACGAGTTTGGATTTGAGAGAAGAAAAGACTTTTAATCATTTTATTTAAATATTTTTTTTGCAATATCTTTTCAGTAGCTGTGTAAATTTAAGAAGCTGGCTAAATATTCAAGTGGACATGTCAAAGATTGGTTAGCTATATGAGTCTGGAATTCAGGGAAGAATTCTGGGCTGAAGGTAGAGATTTGGGACTTGTCAGCCTATTTAAAACCAAGTGAATTGATGAGGTTACAGAGAGAGGAGCAGTCCAAGGACCAAATTCTGTGGCACTCTAGAATTTAGATGATAAGGAGACAAAGATGGCACATGCAGGAAAAGGGAAAACAGGAAGAATGCCATGGCTTATACGCCACATGAAGAAAGTGGTTCAGTAGGAAGGTTTGATCAAGGGTATACATGATGCTGATGGGTCAAGTAAGACTGGGCTAAATGACAGAGAAATGACACAGCAATGACTTGACACAGCAATTTTTATGTCAATCTGAAGATGAATTCCTGAAAGCAGTGAGTTCGCTGGCAGATGTAAGGAAAGGAGTTAGAAACAAGAATTTCACACAGGAAATTCTTTTGAGGAATATTTCCATAAATACAAAGAAGAAATATTAACTAAAGGGGGAATTAAATTGTATTTTATTTACATAAAATTTCCATGATTTAAAAATATCAGAAAACATCTGGTAAAAATGTTTTTTTAATGGTGATGCTCTAGAAGGAAAAAAAATGGATTTATTTCTGTAAGAGAAAGTTGCTATAATTTGTTTAATTGATTAGTGGATGATAATGTGAATCAAGGCTATCTAATTAATCTAGCCATATATAGAGACCTTTAAATATATAATTATCATTTAAGCACAAATATTTTGAGATATCTACATGGCTAATTATTTCCCTCTCTAGAAACAATTTCTCTCCAACTACAGCATCCTACAGGCGGATTCTGGCAACCATTTTTAAAAATACATAAAACAGATGCCTTTGCTGCAGTTGATTACATCGGAATGGACACGTAACACAATATAAAGTAGTCAGATTCTCTCTTCCGTTATTTGGAATTGGAATTGAGGGTCTGTAGTGAGTTTTTCTCTACACCAAGTATATGAGTCAGGGTGAGTTTGAAATATAGAAAGCACTCAATGCATTTTTAAAAGAAAGGATTTAATACAACAGATTGAATATTCAAACACTAGAGGACTGAAAGAACAAAAAACAAAACCCATATTATCAACTTCACAAATCAGATACCATCTACAGATCTGAGCTAACTCTTGTATTAGTAACGAAGAAGGAACTATCACTCATAAGACTGAGTTCACCCTAAAGCTAATACCCATAGACAGAATTGAAGAGAAGGTGTTACTGGAATTTAGGAGCTCATACAACCTCATACATCTTAAGACGATAGCATGTGGCTTCTTCTGATAAGAGATAAGCGGCATCTAGCTGGAAATAGCACCTATTAGGGGCATAAGTGATAATAAGGGTGCTAACACAGTACAGAAAATAGAGCCATAGTCATTTTCTATTGCAAAAGTGAAAGTGACAGGGAACGAAAATAAAAATCACTTCTCCCGTCTTCACGTCTTTATCTCTTCCTCCAGAGTCTACGCAAAAACCTGGTGCCACCCACAATTTGCAGACCCCCAGCTTTAGCATCCTAGAGAAGAGAAAAAGGCTGGGCTTTGCTCTGAAGGACAATATGTCAATAACCAGTAACCTGAGTGGTTTGGGGATAAACGTCCTTCACACACCATGTGGATGAAGAGAGGAGACAGATGTTTTCCTGCAGGGAGTAAGAAGACATGTGTTCTCAGTAAGTAGAGCCTGAAAAAAAGTGAAAATATATTTCCTATTGGTTTTACAGTTTGTAAAATCCAACCACTGAGACCCAGCTGAATTCCTGCTCTTGGATTTCGTAAGTTATGTTTACAGCCTTAAAATTCAGTTTATCTTCGTTTAGTTTATCTTAACTGAGGCACTCAGCAAAATATTTGGCACATATTGAGGTTCAAATAGTATACGCTGAAAGAGAAATTGGATGTTGTTTTCTGAAACTGACCACAAACTATCCTGTTCCAATATTCTGTATCTCTGTGCTATCTAACACAGCAGGCAATAGTCACACGTGGCAACTGAGCATTTCAAACGTGACAACTTAGGTACCAAATTTAATATGTTTACATTTAATTTTAAAAACTGATATTGAAATCAGTTATTGGGAAAAAATATGTTTGAAACAGCTGGAGATGTGTAATTTCATAAGATTACACTTTTCCACTGTAAATCTTATGAAATCTACATAGATCAGTTACTTCTGATGAAGATGTAACATTCAAATAGAGATATATGAACAATAATATGAACTATTTCAGTAAAATGTTTATATTGATTCCATGTTGAAATAATAATAATATTTTGGATATTAGGTTAAATGAAATATATTGCCAATATTAATTTTACCTGTTGATTTATATTTTTCTAATAGCACTACTGAAAAGTTTTAAATGGCATATGCACTTCATATTATACTCCTATGGGAGGTTGCTGCTTTAAACTCTTGCTACTCAAAGTATGCTCTTGGACCAAGAGTATATGCACCACCTTAGGGCTTATTAGAAATGCAAAACCTAAGTCACCTCCCAGACAAACTAAATCTGAATCTGAATTGGCTTTTTAACAAGATCTCCAGGTGATTTGTATGAAAATTAGTTTGAAAAGCACCACTTCAAATTACTTTTATATTCAGTATTTCCTGCAGAGCAAAGATCAAATACAGTCTGTCCTGTCTGTCTCAAAACATAGTTTGGTAATGAAAATTAGGACAAGAGAGTTTGGTAAATAGGGAAATGATATTTATTTAACTTGGAAGTTGCATTAAATAATACACAGTTTTTCCCAGTTAACATTTTTCACAGTTAACATTTTGTGTCAGATAGTTATCACAGGTAACTATCGAACTATCAAGTAGTTTCAGCAGGTAGTCGCAGCAGATTAGCACCATGTACCCTAATGAAACTAAACTCAACAAGTTGCCTGGGGCTGTAGTACTGTATGATGTCATTTCACTCTGAATTTTTTGCTTTGTCTCACTGCAGCCCAGTGATTTCTCTTGAAAAAAATTTACTGGAAAGTTCTCCCTGATTTTTATAAATTTCAGTTTTTGTTTTCATAATCAGCATCGTTATTGCCTAACTGCCTGATGAGTTCTTCCTACCCACTACACAGACAAAATCAATCCACTGAGAACATGGCATTGCAGTAAAGAAAGAGTTTAATTGACACGAGGCTTGCCAGGCGGTGCAGGAGAGAAAGTTATTACTCAAATCCATCTCACCGAAGGCTGCTAGGGTAGGGTTTTTTTCAAAGATAGTTTGCTGGGTAGGGGGCCAGGTAGCGGAGAGTGCTGACTGGTTGAGTTAGAGATGAAATTACAGAGAGTTGAAGCTGTCCTGTTGCATTGTGTGGGTTCCTGGGTAAAGGCCACAGGACAGTTGGCGGGTCTGGGTGAGGCCATCAGGTTGACCGAAAGGCAAAAGCCTGAAAAGACATCTCAAAAGGCCAACCTTAGGGTCTACAATAGTGATGTTTTCTGAGGAAGTAATTGGGAAGTTACAAATTTTGTGACCTCCAGAACAATGGCTAGTCATTATTTAACTACACCTATATCTTAGTAGAATTCAGACCTCTCTCATCCTGTTAAGTTGGTGGCCTTTCATTAGTTTTACAAGGGCAGCTTAGTTTTGGGAAGAGCTATTATCATTTAAAGAATGAATTAAATTGCCCCCAAAGGTAGTTTGGCACATGCACCAAAATAAGCAAAGACAGCCAGCCTGTGAGGTTAGAAGCAAGATGGAGCCAGCCATGTCAGATTTCTATTACTACCACCATTTTTGCAAAGGCAGTTTCACCTCTTCCATCAAGTTACTTTCACATTGTTTCTAAGTTAAATCATATATTGATTTTTGAATTCCTTTATCAGACCTTTGCAATGTCATTTAAATCTCACTACCATTAGAACTGTTTTATTATTTCTGTTTGTTCTCTGTTGCACAGGTCCTGAGTGATCTACTTCAGACTTATTTTTTTTATTAAGTATATGATTTTTGTAGTATGTATTGTTTTACAGAAATATTATATTGGGTAAGCAGAAATAGCTACACTTACTATTTTTGTAAATTGTGACTATTGAAAAGCCTGAGGAATTCTCTTATGCCTTCTGCTTCAATTTTTAGGTTAAAGGATAACTTCCAAAGAAGATTGTAAGTTATTGGAGAGACTTAGTTATAAAAGCAAGTTATATGAGAGAAGGTTGCTGAAGGAATTGTTTCACACTGAAATCGATTTTTAACCATTCTTAATTTATCATTTATATTGTACTTAATTCCAAAAGGATCAGAGGTTGAGTACAATAAAGAATACAGATTTAAAAGACCCATTAAAACAATCGAGTAGTAATTGAAGGGGTAAAGAAAAGGAAAAACAGAAAATGTAATTGTGCTAGAAAATCTTCACTAAGAACAAGAATCATGCAGAAAAAAATCTGAACAGCAAGCATATCTAAGCTTACTGGCAATGTGAACAAAATAGACTAGGTATCAAAATAATTAATGTAATATTTAAAAATGTAAAGCTCTTTATATAAAAGACAGAAAAACTCATTGGTACATTATTCAAAATCAGACTTTCAAAGTAACAAAAAGGTATTCTTCAAAAGGCTATTACATTAATTTTCATCAAAAGCTGAGTGTTCATTATATTATAGTTCTGTGATACAGCTCTGAGAGGAACTGGTGAAAACTTTGTTGATTAAAAAAGAAACTGAATACCTACTATATGTACCGCATTGAGCAAGAGGTGGCACTTCTTCAGGAAGGAACACAGGCAGCAAGCAAGCACCTAGAAAGGCAACTTTAACATTTTCAAGATGCTGCAGGAGAATATATCAAGAAATTGTATCCTAGACTGAAAGACAGGAAAACTTGTGGAGGAAATGACATTTATGCTAAGACTTGAAAAATAAGTTTGAGTTCTCCAGACTAAGGGAATGATTTCTGTAAAGACTCTATAGTGAGAAACAAGTCCAGTATGGCTTCAGGGTGATGAGTGAAGTGGACTGTTGCTGCAAAGGTTAAAGTCAACTAAATGGAAATGATACCTTAGACTTAGTAAAATTTCACTCTTAATCATAGGGATACTAAGAGAGAAATGCAGAGTTTCTGAAGTGGGAGTTATTCACGGTTTTTGAATATATATTCTGCTAGAGTAGAAAGCAGATTATGTGGAACTTTAAGTGAATAGGAGGTTTAAGTTATGAAGCTATTGAAATGGTTCAAAAAAGAAATGATGGTTAGTGAACTTAGGTAAAGACAATGGAACAAAGATGAGAAAACAGAAGAAAAGGGAGAGAATGAATCGGACTTGGGTTTATTTACATGTGGAAGGTGAGGAAGTGACTTATGAAATCTCCCAGAATCTTTACTTGAGAAAAATCATTTAGGATCACTCATATCAAAAGCCTAATTGTAATCATTGATGTGGGGAATTATATGTACAAATGAATCCTCGAAGTTGTTGTAAGATAGTTTTTTTTTGCAAATACTGGTATTGCTGGACTGTAAGATAGAGGTGAGAGTATTGAATGCTGGCATTAGCAATCATTTCATAGAGTGCTATACTTTTGATCTCTGGAAGGAGAGATATTTTTAGTCTGTAAAAGTACAAAAAGTATAGGGCCATGTTGCATTCCTCAATTGCTGTCTCATGCTGACTGATAAACTAACAGGTTGTCTGTCCCTAGACTATACTATAAGGTCAGATGAGTTCCAGTCCAAGGCCCTCCTGCCGTAAACACATAGTAAAGAAAAAAATACATACATACATAAATGGAAAGAAGATAGAACATGTTATTTGCTTCTGGTATTTAAAAAAATTACCTGAATGGTGTACAGATTTAGAAGTCTGAAAGAGTTCAGAGGTCAACGTACTCTTTGTTGCATTGCAGGTAGAGAGTTAATCATCCAACATTATCACTAAAACCTGATCATAGTCATAATTCTTTAAAAGTATCATTGTGTTTGCCCTAGAAATCTATCAGTTCTATTCAATTAGGGATCCTAAAAATCTATTTTCTTTACTCCTGAAATAATGGACATTAATGAATCATGTGAATCTTTTCAGTTTATAAGAAACTCCTGCTTTCTAAATTACCGTTTTCCCCTGAGGAGCAAGACTTCTAATTGAGACAAGTTCCCAAATGTATTTTATGTTCTTGTAATTATTTTAAAACATAATGGCAATAAAAAGTTATTCCTCTTCAGTGTATTTTTATGTATTCTTGTCATCATATAGATTCAAGAAGCATTCACCATTTGAAATTATGTTTTATATTTTTCCAAATATGATTATTATTCAATAAGGCAAATATAGGTTTGACACAAACTATGTTCACATATTTCATTTCCTAAGTATGCTCAGTTTAATATTCAAATTATTTAGTTTTATTTTAAATGTTAACTGCTGAATTTATTACTCATTTGTCTGAAACTGCCAAATCAATTGATCAAATTGCAAATGGAAAATTAACAAATTAACTTAATTCAGTTCTTAATGCATAAGTTTTATGATAATGAATATAAGTGGTTAGCACATGTTACCTAGAGGAATTTTAATTAGTCCACAAAGAAATTTTCATATCTCTGCAGAGAAATCCGTTTAAAGATAACGATTCCCAAAGCACGGGTGTGTTAGGGACCCAACACATAACATGTTGAAACTTAAAGAAAAAAAATAATAGAAAGATTAGGTAACTGTCAGCCAGGGGTCCACATACACATGAACTTACCCTAGAAAGTTTAAAAGAAACTTGAATGAAGAGAGTACTTGTAGACTTCTGGGCAAGGTTGAACAGGGAAAACTAAGATGCCCACTTTATTGTTTTGATTTGGTTTTGTAAACTCTCCAGTGTATCAGAGGCAACTTGTCTATGTAAATGTTATAACTCACAGCATTTTTAATCTCAATTGCCATCAGGTACAATGGGTACTTAATCTCCAAAAACTCTCCCTTCTACCTAATGATGATGCAGGATTTTTTGCTCCTTACCTCAGCTAAGTCTGGGTTCTTGTCTCATGGCCAGGAAGAAGGAGGCACATGGACACTTAAAGAGCGAGTGGAGCATTTATTAAGTGAAAAGGAAAGCTCTCACCTAAACGAAGGGTCCTGAAAACAGGTCCCTTTATAGCAAGGGCTTCTATATATCCAAGCTGAAGGGTCTGGGTTCCTTATTTGTGTAAGGTGTGAATTCCTGGTGGCTCCACCTGCCCTTCCAGGGTGCACATGAGCCCTTAGTCTGAGCCACTCCATATTGATGTATTTCCCTTACTGTACGTGTGTTAAGAAATGGAATTTTTTACTGCAGGCATGTTTAGGTGAGCCCCCTCCCGCTTCCCCACCACTTGCAAGTCCCCCTATCTGCACAGAACATCTGGTGTAAGCATCTGTGGGACAAGTAGAAGTTTCTCTGGGGGACCCTTCCCTTCATGTCTGCCTAAAGCAAGCTGGCTAACTCCTTTTGATGATAAGAATAATTTTAATACTTAAGATAATACTGCCTGCCGGGGATATCAGTATAAAGCATATATTTCCAATCCAGTCCAAAATCCTATATTGAAGGATTGAAGGCCACTTCTAGAACAGAGCACTGGCAATCAGAATCACACAGAATATAGAAGGACTACGTACAGAATTGTGGGAAGAAGTAAGGGATGAAATCAGAGTTGGTAAAACGTAGCCCTAACAGATTGTCAACTGCGTGAATCTGTCAGCACCTCCAAGAATAAAGAGGTAAGGAGGCAAATAGTTTTGTCAGAACCTAATGAGACATGAGCATCTGAGTTGGTTCTGCCTACAGTTGGCTGTTTTCTTAGATGTACACAGCTAAGTATAACATAAATGCAAAATTCCATTTCCAAAATTCTCTTCTCTGATTGTCTGAGCATGTCTCGTTTTACCCAGAAGCCAACTGAAGGTGGAGAAGGGAAGGGAAGGGCGGAGACAAGATCTGGATGATCAGGCGAAGGTTAACTAGCACGGTATCATATCAACTGTAGTTACTCCAATATTCTAGCAATATCTTCACCGTTTAGTGGTAATAAAATATTCTTATATATTCATATAAAATGTAAATAACATATATGTATGTATAATAAATATAAGTGAAACTAGAAAATGTAAGCATTTAGAATATAAATAAGAAGCGTTAATAATATAAGAAAATTTTTAATGTAGTCGAATACATAGTTCCAGGTACTTTATAAATATATGGGTGTCTAAGTAAGACTTTATCTTTCACAGTCCTCACTAAATCTGATTTGGTTTCAATTAATAACATTTTCAGAAAATAGAGTCCCATCGGCTTTAAGGTCACACATTTGGTAAGTGGTAGAACAAGGATTGAAGTCTAGGATATCTAAGTCTGTACAGTGATATATAAACCATCCTTTGAGCTATTTTAATTCCAATATAGACAAAATGAATTTTATTATGCTTTTTTACAGATTGTGCTATCATACAAACAAAAGTAAAACTAAAATTCTCTGTTCAAGCAAGAACACAGCTAATGAGCGCCAGAGTTAGAGAGGGAACCTGCGTCTCTGGGACCAGAGTTAGCTTCCCTCGTGTGCACATTTCAGATCCTTCAAATAAGCTGTCTCTTTGGTATTGCTGCTTCCCAGATAATTATAGTATAATTGCATGCTTTAAATGAAGTTTCAATGTATGCTTCCAATATTTCCACTGACCATTTTGTGTACAATCAGCCTTAAAGAATTATGCAAATATCTTGTTTATATTCCATCAGTTGAAAATTACTTTTTAATTTCCTTAATTATAAAGGGCATTTGTCTCTTCTAATATGTAATAATTAGGTTTAAGTGCAGGGGCAAAGGAATTGATTCCTGGCAATGCTTCTATAGCATATATAATTTTACATTTTAATTTATTTATTTGCATATTTGATGTTTCTCTGGTTTTATATATGTATATACATAGAAATATATGTGTCTACATATTGATATGTATACATATGTTTCCATAGATGTATGTGTACATGTGTGTATATATTCAACCCATATCTGTTACTAAATGCACTAAACATTTTCTTAAAAGGTAAATACCTAGGGCCAACATCACAAGTCTATGTCTGCCTTGTCTTTTTCAGGAAGCAACAGATCTATGCTGCTTCCTCAACCTCTACTGATGGCCTGTCTGCTTCCCTTTGATCTAGACATCACAGCTGACTCAACTGACTGCCTCTGCCACTGTACTGAGCCACATCATCCTCTAAATCAAATAATTATTAATTTGGTCTACACACATCTCTGCACATGTGTAGAGCATATAAATACCACTTCCTAGGTTGATTCATAAGAGGGAACTCAGGTGTGAAAATAACAATGGAGGATGAGCCTGAGGGTGGAAGGGGTGCTCCCTGCTCACACACCATCTCTGTGCTTACCTGCACTCTCTGATGTGAGGGGCTCTTCAGGCAGCCACTAGCAAATTTGTTATGCTCATTTCCTGATAGAGCAGAATGACAACTTTTTTCTTCATTTAAGATGAAATCTTGCCTTTCCTTTTTAAATATTTCAAATATATAAGAAAAACTGTTTATAATTTATCTCACTTTTATAAACTCTTGATGATGATTAAACATCTAAAACACTCACAATTAAAGTGGTTGTGAGAATGGATATTTGACCTATTCAATCTGTCCATCCACATTTCTTGACTGAGCATTTATTAAGTTACTGGGATAAATTGGTGGAGAAAGAGATGAAATTGTTTCTCTCATGGAGCTTATAATACAGTTGGGAAAAACAACTATTGAGAAAATGAGAGATATAACACACGTGCTAAAAGTTAACGTGCTATGGAGATAAAGCAGAGATGGAGGTAAGAGGCAGGCATTGCAGCCTTTAGTAAGGTGGGTCAGGTAAGAACTTAACAAGGCGGTCTCATTTTAGTAGAAATTGAAAGAGATGAGTGAGTAAGACATTTGCTTATGCGTAGGAAGAATATTTTAGGCAGAGGAAGCAGCTAGAACTGCATTCCTGCAGGAGAAGCACACCAGTTAGGGATAGCAAGATATCTCGTAAACTGAGGGCCATAAAACAGCAAGGCACTCATAGGATATGAGGTCAGAGAGCAAAAGGATGTTAAATAGGGATGGGGCACATCTTGATGGGCAGATGGAAAGCTGAAAGAGAAACTGGGCAGAAGCAATAGGTGACATGAGAACCAGAATTGGCTTGGAAGTTCTTGATTCCGCATAACCCATGAAAGCAAGGTCTGTCCCTGTTTAGTGAAAACATATGTGGTGGAGAGATTAGAGGGCCTGGCTCAGGGTAAGTCTTCAATAGTCATTGACTGACTGACTTTGCTTCATTTTCGTTAAGTAAAACTAAAGTTGAACATAAGCAGAAAAATATTTAAAAAGTAAAATATGTTATCATATTCAAAATATGACAAGGTTTAAGATTTCAGTGGCAATATTTGCATTCCACTGTCAAAATTGGGCATATGTTGATAAAAGATCAAACTTCTATTGTTATCTTATGAAATTCTAATTTTCCTGCATGCCCAACAGTTTAACTCAAAGTTGAAGCAAATATCCAGGGCTTCCAGGTTTAGTTATAACTTGATTTTTCATTACAATTTAAGAGTTAATTAAATTTACTATTATACAATATAATAATGGTTCCTTGTTTTATAATATTTGAATTCTCACAATTATGAAGTTTATGTAGGGATGAACAATTGTCTTAAACAGATCATTTCCACTAATAAATTAATAAAATTAGTCACTAATCAAACCTCACACACTACTTAACACTAACATCTTTGCCATGCTGTCATGGCAAAGGGAATTTTAATCAGTATATTGAATATATAAATTTTGAACTTAAATGTTTTTATCTTGGTCTGTGAAGACAAAGAAAATGTTAAAAAAATTCATTTAAAGCTATTGACAATCAATATCTTGCAATATGAGGTCAATTGACAACTGAAGAAAAAAGATGATGAAGCCTAAAAAAAAAAAAATGACAACTAACATGGCTGGGCATGGTGGCTTATGTCTGTAATCTCAGCACTTTGGGAAACAGGAGGATTGCTTGAGGCCAGAAGTATGAGAAAAGCCTGGGCAACATAGTAAGACCATGTGTCTACAGAAAATTTAAAAATTAGCCATGAGCGGTGGCACATATCCATCCAGTCCTTGATACTCTGGACGCTGAGGTGAGGAATTTGAGGCTGCAGTGAGCGAGGACTGCGCCACTACACTCCAGTCTTGGTAACACAGTGAGACTCTGTCTCAAGAAATAATAATAAAATTAACACACAATAATATGTACATCAAAGATTAATTTAGAAACTTGGGAAAATTGATACAGCTTTTCAATATTCTTTTTTTCCAAAATGGCAACCTTTATGATCATACTAAAAGTCAAATGTGAATTAAAATATGCCATAATATATTATCATACATTTTATCTTTACATTATGTAAAACATCGCTTGAGTGACTTTTTGATTGAGTTAGCATTTCAGTTGAAACAAATCATTGGTAAACGTGATTTAAAGTATTCTTTACAATTTTTAGTTTTATTTCTAGGGAAAAACATACAAGCCATTTGTATATTATCTTCTGTAAAATGTTAGTCCTTGTTTTAAGTTAAATTACTTAAGAAGCCATTTTTTCCTGTACCGATTATTAAAACTTTCCTGTACATTATTTAGATAAAATAAATGATTTAACACTATTTTACTATCTGAAATATAATATTTTTGTCAATCACTTTCTTTCACAATAAGTGAACTATTGTTTATAAAACTGTTGCATATAGACGTCTGATCATCCTAAGGAAGGGCAAAAACCCTTATTGAGCCCCAAAGCATATTTTGCCAATTCTTATTATATCATTAAATTACCTAAAAAAGAAAACAATAAGGGGCATGGATGAGGCTTAGAGATTTTTAAGTAACTCATAGCAAGTTGTAAAGCTGGTAAGAAACAAAGTCATTATTTAGACTCATGGTTGTCTTACATATTTTCTTATTTCCATTATATTAATACATGCTCAACTGCCAACGGCTTTGTCTTGAAATCTGTGTGTTTTTTTGTGTGGAAAAAGAAGTCAAATATTTAAATCTGGTTGTATAGGAATATTAAGTCAACTTTTAAAAATTAGGATAATAAATTAATGTAAAGAAATAAAAATTTACTCATATATTTGATAGCTATTATGACCAGCCTCAAAATTAATCATAAATTCATAATTTGTAATTAGTTTTCCTTTTTGTAATATGAAAATGTAATGATTTTGTGTCTCAAAAGACTAGTTAAATCTCTACTAACCAAGTGACAACTATGTTTTGAGTGTTATATTGTCACATTGTGTCTAATACTATAATAATTTTTTTAAATGTGCTGGTTCTCAAGGAACTTATAAGAATTGAGAACATACATACATGTAAAATGCTAGAAAATATAAAATAATGTGATTTAAGGCTAACTGAATTGTTAGATTACCTTTCTTTTACTCAAACATTGAAATTCCTTTAATAAAGGTTTTTATTATTAATTTAAATGTTTTGATAATTTATTTCCTACTATCATCTTGAAATCTTTCTTTTTTGGCAAAGAATACTAGTGAAAAAGATTTGCTTCGAAGTTTGAACTTTGACAAATTATAGTCTTTCACAGTAAGTTAAAAGAAATAGCAGCTAAATTTTGTTTCCATTCTAAAACAAGTGTGTCTAGTTATAAGAGAAGAAATGATTATATCCCATGGAACTATCCATATGTCCTTCTGGCTCTTGCAGATTTAGAAAAATGAATGAAACAACCAATAAGCTAATGAATAAAATGTGTAGAAAATAGCATTGCAGAAGGTTGACAAATGTACATTTCTACAGTCCTGACTAGAAATTGGCTCATGACAGAGCCATCAAAATTAAGTGCCAGAAGCTCAGTACAAAAAGGCTTCAAGATGTTTAACTACAGGCATATTTAGTTTTCTAATTCAGCCAAATTTCTACACATGCTGGAGACTTTTGCAGTAGAGGAACATTCAGCAGTATGTTTTGACATCCAACTTGGCATCTCTGAAAGTCAAGCTCCGAAAGCTACAGTACAGAAAGAAAAGCTAGAGATCAGTGTTTCGTCTTTTTATGAAAGATGTTTAATGGCCTTGATATGACTCCAGCTCTAAAATGTTACTGGCACAAAATATCACAAATTACCCAGGTTTCTTTTGCCAAACCCACATGGAAACTGAAGCTACTTTCCATATTTTTCTTTAATTTTGTAAATCGAAAGCTTAATGACCCTATGCCCTGCATGACTTTGGCAAAGAGATGTTGATACAAAACAATAACGCAAAGATAACATAAATATTAAACCACAGGTTCTTTCTGTCTTGGTCTGCATCTACATTTACGAAACTTGTTTTTAGGTGAAAACAAATATTAAACTCATTACAAAGAAAAATTGGCTGATTTTCAGTGGCTTGACTCAATTGAAATTGAACTGTTTATTTTTCAAACCTTATTATAGACTCAATAATACTCCTCTATATCACTTACTATATGGTATTTAAATTTATGAATAAGTTTAATATCATAGATAAATGTATTCATAAATTTAAATCCTTATGAATAATATGCATACACTTATAAAGTATTTAAACTTACATATCACAAACATAAGATATTTAAACTTATGGATAGGCACAGGTATCCTTTGAAAGTATGAATACCATCATTCTCTTCCCTTCATATCAATAAAAATATAGCACACACAATCAGTTGCTGTTTGATGTTGTTGTTTTTGTAGAAAGGGTGGCTTACTATGTTACCCAGACTGGCCTCAAACTCCTACTTCCAAGTGACCTCCAACCTCAGCTTCTCAAAGTTTTGGATTATAGGCATGAGCCATCATGCCCATCCACTGTTATATTTTTAAACATTCAGATGTAATCTCTGCTTCCTTAATTACAAATACTCGTCAGAGATAGAATATGACAGACAAAAGATACATGTGATTACATGTTTGTTGCCAAAATTACAAAGTTCGTGTGATCATCAACTAACTTTTCCTTTTTTTTTTCTATATCCTATTGGTTCTCCAATACTTGTCCATATTATCAACAGAGAGAGGTCACATCTATAGTCTAGTTATTATAAGCCAGTGAAAGAAACTGGTAAGGAAATATGCCTTTTCAACAGAGAGATGCAACAGTTGATGATTATATTTCCATAAGCTCCCATAAATCCTAGAGAAAACCAGTTGTTTTAAAAGCATGTTTATGAATATCCATCAGAATATGTTTAACACTATTTAGGGTACTATGATGAATATAACTGATTTAAACCAAAATCTATAGTTGTTTTGATTTCTACAGTTCAATTTTTATTTCCTCTTTATTCAGAATAGTAATGGTTACAATTAAAAATCCTTATGCATAGCTTGTTAATCATAAATTCAGCCTTCCTTTAGAGATTTGTATATACTAAAAGTACAGGATAAATGATCTGCTATGAAATGCCTTTCCTTGATAACACGCAGTGTGTGTGAATCATGATAAAGAATTCAGCACCAGTGATAACAAATGACATAAGCTGATAATATTCTGGAGCATTTGAAAATTTATCTTTATACATTAAATGTTAAAATCAGAAAGCATCCATTATGTATAACAAACACATATGGGGTATTTATTCAACTTCTGATTCAGTTTGATGGTTTGCTTTTTGGGCTTTGAAATTATAGACCAAATTCTAGAAGACCAGCACAATTACATGCATATCTAATGTGGCTTTATGTTATTGTATTATATGCGTGGTATGTGTATGGATTTCTCCACAAATGAGTTTTTGAAAGAGCACTGATGCATGTGCTTATATTCTTCTAAGTTCTAATGTATAAGAATTGTGAACCTAGAAAACTTTAGTAATATGAACCTCTTTATCTTAACATTTATAAGAATTATTCCATATCTGCCTACCATAATCTTTGGAAGCAAATTCTGTTTTTAAAACATCTATTTATCTTTCTCCTTCACCAATATTTCACCTTTCTTACTCACTCTATACTGTTATCTGCTCTTCTATATCCTTAAAAATCTCTAATTTTCTTAGAGCTTCAGGTTTTGTTTCTGAGAAAATTAAACCTGTTGGAATTCCCAGAATGGGATTTTTGCTGTTGTTGTCATTTGCTTTTTGAATGAGATCTTACTATATTGTCCAGGGTGGTCTTGAAATCCTGGGCTCAAGGAATTCTCCTTAGTTAAGTGAGTATCTGGTATTACAGGCATGAGCCATCACACCTGGCTAGAATGTATTTTTGAATAGTATTTATGAATTTTCCCTTTTTAACAAGCTAGTTTATTCGAACAAGATAACTGGGTTCTCCAGCTGTGCTGTGTGTCTTTTGTTCATTATTCATTACTATTGAAGAACGATGTACAGCAAGATACTAAGTGCAGGGCACACCAACTGTTTTCTAGATGTTTTAGATGATGTAAAAGTGAGATCCTGCCAGGAATGTATGTTACTGTATGACACTAATATACTTAGCTGTATTTTTTAACTATATCGGCAAAAGTCATTTAGGATAACATCGCTCATCCTATATCGAAATTAACATTGCAGAGCTTGAGAAGATATTTTTAAAGGAAAGGAAGTCATCCTTCAGACTGAGTAAAACTGAAATAAAATAGGAAATATTTGTGACTGTCAATTTTGAGAGACATGCAAAATAAATGGTTATTTCCAGTATTTTCCCCATGAAAAAGCAAATGCTGATTCATGACAAATCTACTTTCCTGATTGGCAATTACATGCATCATTTTTCAGGTTATGACAACATATACCTGTTCATTGTGAGGTATTTAGAATTCTTGTGAACAATGCTAGTAGGGCCACTCATTTCTAACACAGGAGAATGTGCCTGGCTGCTTTAGGCACCATCTTGCTTGGACATGCACATGTGAGCAGACGTGACCTAAATTCTGTTGCTGATTTCAATATGGGCTCCTCTCTAGTATTTTTATATTTAACTAACTGAAATTTAATGACCTGAAAGAAACAGAGGGAGTTGAATTAAAAGATTTGTAACTATGCACAATCAATTATGACTTCTGCTGTTAGCTATGGCTCACTAAAGCCCAATTATTTTCATTGACAGGTTCTGCAAACACTTTAACTTCAGAGTAATTAAAATTCAAATTTCAAGCTTTTCCAGAAAACCAGGACTCTTTCCAGTTGTCCCATTTTTAAAACTAATGATGGCAAAATTAAACCACCTCAACAAAGTTAAAAGACAGTTATCACTTAACAAGCCCTACAGATATTTTTAATTCCAGTCATTTTTTCCATAAGTTACCAGCATTCTCCAGAATTTCATCAGCAAGAATGGGGTGAGAAGTTTCTAAGTGGTTTTTCTTCACTAATCTTTACCACTCCCATATATTTTATCTGCAAATTAAAGTTTATTTGTGTAAAGTTTCCATGCATAATTTTTTCAGTACTTATAATGTTTAAGTGTTATGACAAAGCTTTATGAGATCTTGTGCCTTTCTATTCTATAATACTTACAAACTGCGTGTTTATTTTCTTCAGTTCCCCAAGATGATCCATTTTTTAAATAGCTGAGTTGGCACAAGTTCCACAGACATATCTTCATATGAGCTCCTGGACTTTTGTTTCTACCATTTTTCTACTCTCTTGCATTTTTCGTGATCTCTGTATCTTTTAAGATACAGGCACACAAGCCTATTTCTCACATGAAGACTTGTAACATACTCACTTAATTCTTCCTCCTCTAAATAATGGCAAAATACATGGCTCTCATTATTCACTACCAACACTACAAGATAGCACGTATTTTTAATTTTCTGAATAGTACTGATATAGTTTGGTTGTGTCCTCACCCCAAATCTCATCTTGAATTGTAATCCCCATAATCCCCACTTATCAAGGGTGTGACCATGGATGGAGGTAATGGGATCATGGTGGCGGTTCCCCATTCTGCTCTTGTGAGGGTGAGTGAATCTCACTAGATCTGATGGTTTCATAAGTGCCTGGCATTTTCCTTGCTTGTGTTGCAGGACTTTCTCATTAGTTCAGCTGAAAATGTGGTCCATGTCACATAACCATGAAATATTAGGTGCACAGACACTTTGAAGGGTGAGATAAATGGAATTTATTGGGGAAAAAGGGAAACAGACACCCTCAGCAGAGCAAGAGTCCTGCTTGTATAGGCTTCACACCTTGCAGACTGAATTCCAGGTTCCACTCCGAAACAGGAGAGGCTAGGCCTCTCCCCACCGCAAACAGTACAGACTTCCCGAGGCTCCACCCCAGTGCACACTCCTCCCAATGCCCAGGCCCATTGGAGGTTCTACTGTGACCCTTTATACTTGGCTGTCTCACTTGCACTCACTCTGTCCTGCCATCCTGTGAAGAAGGTGCATGCTTCTCCTTTGCCTTCCACCATAATTGTAAGTTCCCTGAGATCTCCCCAGCAATGCAGAACCGTGAATCAATTAAACTTCCTTCCTTTGTACATTACCTAGTCTCGTGCAGTTCTTTATAGCAGCGTGAGAACAAACTAATTCAACTATTTAAATATGTACATGTATTTCAAAATACATATAAACACCCTGAGTGTGAATGTTGTGTATTTCCTTATAGATGAGCATGTGGCTTGAATTAGCCTTTCTTGCCTAACTGTATTTAGTTTGCTAGGAACATCACAACAAAGAATCACAAACTGGGTGTCTTAAACAACACACAATCATGGTCCCACAGTTCCAGAGGTTACAAGCTCAAAATCAAGGTGTTATCAGGTTTGGTTCCCGTGAGAGAGAATCGATGTCATGCCTCTCTCCTAGCTTCTGCTGGTCTGTTGCCAGCCAACTTTCAGTGTCCCTTGGCCTATAGAAGCATCATCCCTATCTGTGCCTGCATCTACACATGGTGTTCTCCTTGTATGCATGTTTGTATCTGAATTCTCTTTTTTTACATTGATTATTATTATTATTAATATTATTATTATTTTGAAACAGAGTTTTGCTCCTGTTGCCCAGGCTGGAATGCAGTGGCCAATCTTGGCTCACTGCAACGTCTGCCTCCCAGGTTCAAGCAGTTGTCCTACCTCAGCCTCCCAAGTAGCTGGGATTACAGGCGCCTGCCACCACGCCCAGCTAATTTTTATATTTTTAGTAGAGACTGGGTTTCACCATGTTGGCCAGGCGAACTCCTGACCTCAGGTGATCCACACTCCTCTGCCTCCCAAAGTGATGGGATTACAGGCATGAGCCACCACGCCCAGCCAATTCTCTCTTTTTATAAGGACACAAGTCAGATTAAGAGCCCATCCTAGCACAGTGTGACCTCATCTAACCTTACATAATTATATCTGGAATTACTCTATCACCAGATAATGTAATTCTGAGATAACAGAAGTTAGAATTTCAACATACGAATGAGGAGAGGACACAATTCAATTCATGACAGTAGCAAACCATACAAAATTTAGGGGCTTAAAACAACAACCATTTACTTAACTGGAGATTCTGTAAGTCAGCAGTTTTGGCTAGGTTCAGCTGGTTGGTTCTCTTGGCCTCAGCTAAGCTCATTCATTCATCTGTTCAGCAGGCAGTCAGCAAAACAGCTCTGTTTTGGGAGCTAGCTGGCTGTCAGCTGGTGAAATGAGGGCACATGAGCCATAGGTCTTTGGTCATCCAATGGGTTCACCCACAATTTTTCTAATGGCAACTGAGTAAAATTTTAAAAGTGAGAGCAAAACTGTGAAAGGCCTTTTGAGGTCTAGCTTGGAATTACCACAGTGTCATTTCTGCCAAAGCAAGCCACAAGTCCAGACCAAAACTCAGGGTATGGAAAACAGATTATACCTATTTCGGAAGGAGCTACAGAGTCACATTGAGAAAGGGCATAGAGAGAAAAAAAAAATCTCAGTTATTCTTGCAAATCCTTTATCAAATAGCTAATGCCTCCTACAATCCTGTCTCTGAAAAAATGTCATACATGGTGTAATATGATGTTATTTGTCTCTTTTCAATCCAGAGGTAACATGTAAAACTATGATAAACTTTGACATAATATCCGTAAGCCATCTGAATTCCAAATATGGCCTCATTTCTCTGGTGTAATTTATACTTGGTCACTAAAAAAAAACGGAAATCTATATCAAAAAGATCTAGTTCTAGGATATAGAACTAGAATGCATCAAGACATGATGGTATAGGTATAAATGTGTGGTAGAGGATATCAAGAAAAGTGAGGGAAATTGCAAAAGAAAATAAAATTTTAGGACTCTTTAAATGTATTATGTCAAAGGGGAAGTTAAGCCCTTTAGACTGAGTCATGTAACATGTTTACAACTTCTGCTTCAAAAATTATAGATTAACTCTCTTCCTCACTGTGCTAATTCTATAAATGACCAGGAGAGACCAGAGACCAGACCTGCACCGTTTCCAATCACTGAACTTTATAGTAAATTAACTTCCTCCTATTGCCTTGTACCTAGCTCAGATCAGAGGATGCCCAAGACCCCATGACATCTTCAACATAAAATACATATGAATTTCCCCCCCAAAAAAGACCACCTCACCTAATCAGATTATAACTATGCATAGAGCCTTATATTCAAAAAGTAAAATTACATTAAATTTTCCTAAGCTTTGTCTATATAAACAATCTCAAACATCTACACTTAGAAAACGCTGACTTCCATTCATTAAAATCCATACTTCCTAGGTGACTGTCTTTAGTCTTTATACTTAAATAAACTCTAAAGGTTGGGCTTGGTGGCTTACATCTGTAATTCCAGCACTTTGAGAGGCTGAGGCCAGCCAGAGAATCACTTGAGCTAAGGGGTTCAAGACCAGTCTGGGCAACACAGTGAGATCTTTTGTCTACTAAAATGTGAAATATATATATAGCTGGGTGTGGTGGCTTGCAACCGTAGCCCCAGGTACTCAGGAAGTCTGAAGGGGGAGGATCACTTGAGCCTTGGAGGTCAAGGCTGCAGTAAGCTTTGATTGAGCCATTGCACCCTAACCTGGGCAACAGAGAGAGACCCTGTCCCAAATAAATAAATAAACATAAATAAATAATTATGCCACTGCACTCCAGCCTGGGTGACAGAGTCAGAGCCTGTCTCAATAAATAAATGAATGAATAAATATGCTCTTTAAGGTAGATTTGGACCCTTTTAATTATTTTTAAGTTAACAGAATGTTTGTATCCTACGGAGGCATATCTGACAGCTGATTCATGTGAAAAAAAGATCTGTAACTGATTCATTAACATTAAAATGCCTGCAGGAAATAATGCATTTATACAGAAGAATTTATTTGTAAAATTTAGAAGTGGAGCCTATTGCCAAAATTTTATTGTGTTTACATAGCATGATACAAAGGAGATATGAGAATTCTGAAAAACAGAAGGGAATTTCATACTCAGAAGACAGGATGATTTATTAAGCTTCTCCAAGGCCTAAATTAAGTTTTATCAAATCCATGGTACTGCTATTACTGTTCCATACCTAGTAAATGATCTTCTGATTATGATGTGGCCACTCAGGCTCTTTGCTGCTAGGGAAGAGGATCACTTATATGTTGGCATGGGTATCTATGGTCCATAAAATTTATATATCTCTTGTAATGCAAAATTTGATGTTATGATATACAGATAAAGAAAAAGATAGAGATCTCAATAGAGAGGACACACACATAGACATAGATATATGTATAGGTATTTGTTTGTGCCAGTCAATGCCTGAACAGTTTATTCATTCTGAGATAACAGATGAAACTGAATTTCTGATCTTGAAAAGCTGTTGCTGAGGCTCTGAACCCCATCGAATGAATTAATCAAGTAACAGATATCTGTTAGTTCCAACTTGAGGAACCAACTACTCTAAGAAATGTCTGGCTCATCCATTTTTAATTTTAAAAAAGTATAAAACTAACATACTACTTATCTTACATTATTATTTGAAAAATATTAATTGAACATTTACATATTCTCTTAATAAACATTTCCCAAATTAAAGCCCCACATTATTTTAATAAAAATATGATAATCTATATAATTTATGTGATCATATGAATTTATTGAAAAAATGAGCCCCATAAGTTATGATAGCACATATTTGGTATATGTCAATGTTAGTCTGATTCTTTTAATTTACTTTTGCCACATAATCCTAAACTTTCCAAGATTGGAAAATATAGGAAGGTTCACAGTTTATTTTACTATTCTTCAGTTTATTTCAACAACATAATATTCTGTCAAGAGACCTCAAAGATTTTTCTGAAGGTTGAATTTAGAAATAATGGTTACAAGGAAATATAACCTAAAGCAATAAAACATGGCCATTGATTGCTGCAAAGTGACAGCTGCTGAACAAGCCATGCTGACTCACAACAGAGATACGTTAGATTTAAAAAAAAAAAAAAGAAGGCATGAGAGACTGAAGTAAAGTGACAGAATTTCCCATGGAGAAAAAGCCTAAAAGCACTGGCCATAGCAGTCTTGGTTATCGGCAAAAAGTTTCAATTGTTCACAGAGAGACATTTGTCTTTACACTCCTATATGTTTACACATCCACAGGGAGAGCTGAAATTGTGACTCTGGGAATACCAGAGAAGCTTGCATGCTGCACGGTTATTTGCAGCCAAAGAAGATGCTGTTGGTTTGGTTATTCATTTCAGAGTTGTGTCCAAAGATGCTGAAATCTAAGTTTAGTCCTTTATCTCACCGCCAATACTAAAAGTTCATAGTATCGTTGGTTCCTTAGAATTGTATATTTTTTATTCATGTCGTAAGTGCTAATTTGTAATTTTATGTGAAGACAAGAACCACATTTTGTTTATATATTTAGGCTGGTGATGTCAAGAATCCAGGACTTGGAATCAAATAAATGTAGCTGGAAATCTTGGATCTGCTTCTCTCTAGCTCTAACTTTGAAAAAGTCAACATGTTGGCAAAGGATCAGTTTCCTCAAATGTAAGATAATAATAATCATATCAAAAGAATATTTGAATAAACATGTAAAATTATATTTGCCAAGATTATTTTGCAAAACAGTAGAATTCTATAAGATCTTATCCTACACTGCACCAAACACTTAGTTTCCTTTAAATAATAAGCAGTAAAGCTAGACAAATCACTGAAAATATCTTCTTCCTGAAAGAAGAGACTATCTTGTGTATAACCACAGCTCATCAAGTAAATAGATGTTGGTGGTGTTCTCAGATACTTTATATAGTATTTTAGATTATACTATAGTAGATTTTTTTATATTAATTTTCTCTAGTGTCATTCATCTTATTTCACGTCTTTCTAAATCACTTATTTGACTAGGCTCTTTTGTTGTTTTACATGTATACTTAGCACTGAGACACCTGGGTTCCAAACTGCAAAAAGCATACTTTCCATGCTTGTATGAATGCCTTTTCCACATGCATTTAACAGTCTCTGATTGTCTTCTTTGTGCAAACAAAAAAATAAAAAGAAGAAAGAAAAGAAAATAATAAAAGCTTGACAGATTTTTGCCAAATTTAATGGATGTGCTTGGGATGAACTAATTTAAAATATGAGCTATGTGGCATTCAAACATTTGCTTTGGAAGATCCCAAGGGACACCTTGTTTTGAATAGGTGCAGGTGTCTATTTGCAATTTTGTGCAGTCATAATCTACAATTCTGTATTAGGTGTCTTGGGATGTACGGCAGCATGAACTTATCTTTTAACAATAGTTATTTATCTGAAACAATGTGGGAGAACCCACCTGGTTGATAATATAGAATAATATTAAGGAATACAAACATTCTCACCCACAACATATTATTTTGAACTATCAATGACAATAGTGTACTGGACTAATGCTATATAATAATTTAGTGGCTCAAAAATGTACAAATGACTCATTTACTACCAAGCATTAACTACCTACACTATTCTTTCAAAATCACGGCATTTTGTAAGGTTTTATTATATAAAGATTGTATATTACATACACATGCTAGTTAACATTTTATATTGTATGAAAGATAACTTTGGATAGAGAATTCTGGTAACCTGGATGAGTAGAAAGCACCAGTAATCTGTTTCCCCACCTAGACAACAATTGCATCAGCACAATATGTCCAATGCAACTATTTTGGAACTCTGAAGTCTATGGAAGGCTTTCAACATCTAGAGCAAGTCTTAGACAGCAAATTTTGGTTAGTTCCGGCAATTTTAGCCCTTTGCTCAGTAGTCACCATCCCCCACTTCTTAGCCCCGTGGCAGGCAGTTGTGCATGTGTTCCTGGAGTAGATTGCAAACATATGTTGGATGTGAGATTTCCCAGGGTGGGAAAAAAAGAAATCTGTTCTCCAAATATCAGGAGTATGTTCTGTAAGTAATTGCTTCTGATCACAGAGGTTCAGACACAGAGATAGCAACCATTGTTGTCTCACTCCTAGCCTCCTTTGTTGTATAGATGAAGTGATTCCCAACAATTTATAAGGCTGGCATCCCTTCTATTCTCTCTTCATTTTTCTCTTTTTCTCTATTGGGAGCCAGACATTGAAGACTAGAACATCAACATACAAGGGAAACTAGCAGTCATGTCACATACTCAGGAAAGCCTCAGCAAACATCTGAGAAGACCTGAAGTTTATACCTCAGGCTGATGCTCAGCACAAAGAGTGACTACAACAAGAGAAAGCAACCATCAAACCCTGAGGCTGAGGAAGAATCTGATTTTTAGAGTTACCATATTATTTGATTCAAATATACAGTTTTCAACAACAACAACAAAAAAATCACAAGGCATACCAAAGCAAAGAAACAAACAATAAAATATGGCCAATCCAAAGGAAAAAAAAAACTATCTCTGAAAAACACATGTTGATGGATCTACTGAACAAAGACTTTAAAACAAGTGCCTTAAAGATGCTCAAAGAACTGAAAGAAGATATGGAGAAGAAAAAGATGAACACAACAGAAAGGAAATATCAATAGAGAGGAAACTAATTAAACATTCACTAGAGAAATTCAAAGGCTGAATTGAGCAGGTGGAAGAAAGAATCAGCATACTTAAAGAGAATAAAATGGAAATTATTAAATCTGAGAAATAGAAAGAAAAAAGATTAAAGACAAATGAACAGAAATTTAGAAACCTGTGGGACACCATCAAACAAACAAACTACACAATGTGTTAGAAGAGCAAAAGAGGAGAAATATTCAAGAAATAATGGCCAAAATTGATGGAAAAAAAGAATATAGACATTTAAGAAATTCAAAAAATGCCAATTAGAATGAAATCAGAGAATCACACCAAGGGATATTACAATCAAACTATTGAAAGACAAAGAGAGAAATTTAAAAGCAGCAGGAGAGAAGCTACTCGTCTCAGTAAGATTGGGATCCTTAATAACATTATTAGCAGGTTTTCTATTAGAAACTTTGGAGGCCAGAAGGCAATGAACCAATACATTTAAAGTTCTAAAACAAAATTACTGTCCACTAAGAATTCTATAACTAGTAAAACTGTTTTTTAAAAGTGAAGGATAAATGAAGATATTCTCAGATAAAAGCTAAGAGAGATGGTTATCATAACTGTTTTTCCAAAAATTGCTAAAGACAGGCCTGCAATTTGAAATATAGGGACATTATACAGTAAGTCAAGGCAGTATGAAGAAATAAAAATTGAAGTAATGGTAAATATAGCTATGTGGGCAATTATTAAAAGGTTTTATTATTATAACAATGGTGTGTAACTCTCTACTTTTTGTTTTCTACGTAACTTAAGGGACTAAGTCATTAAAATTATTAGTTATATTTGAACACACAATCTATAAGTATGTAGCTGTGACATTAATGACAAGGGAATGGGGACAAAACTGCTAAAGGAACAGAGTTTTTTATCAAAATGTGGAATATACATACAATAAAATATTATTCAGCCTTTCAAAGGAAAAAAAAAACATTAGGACATAAGGCTTAGTGACTTAACCAGTCACAAAAAAACAAATACTGTATGATTCTATTTATATGAGGTACTTATAGTAGTCAAAATCATAGATACAGAAAGTAGAATGGCAGTTGCCAGGGGCTAAAGGGAGGAGAAAACAGAAATTATTGTTTAATTGGTATAGAGTTTCAGTTTTGCAAGAAGAAAAGAGTTATGGAGATAGATGGTATTGATGATTGCACAACAATGCAGATGTACTTTATACTATTGAAATATAAGCTTAAAAATGGCCAAAATGCATTATGTGTATCTCACCACAATGAAAACATTGGAAAAACATATAACTTAGGATACTCTTCTGTGGAGCAGAATGAATTAAAAGCACAGATATAATTCTCAATGTTTTCCGAAGTAATTAATAAGTTACTAATGTTTACATAAGTAACAAGACACTGAATATTAATACCCAAGACAATGAGGAAACTGTCTCTAGGGCATGTCAGAAGTATTCACAGCAGTCCCTCCCATCACAGGCCCAGAAGCCTAGAAGAAAAAAGTGGTTTCATGGGACAGGTCTAGGGTCCCCATGCTGTATGCAGCCTAAGGACTTGTTGCTCTGTGTCCCAGCTGCTCCAGCCATGGCTGAAAGGTGGCCAACACAGAACTTGGGCCATGGCTTCAGAGAGTGGAAGCCCCAAACCTTGGCAGCTCCCATGTGGTGTTGAGTCTGCCAGTGCATAGAAGTCAAGACTTGAGGTTTGGGAACCTCACCTAGATTTTAGAAAATGCATGGAAATGCCTGGATATCCAGGCAGATGTTTGCTGCTGGGGTGGGGCCCTCATGGAGAACCTCTGCTAGGGCAGTGCAAAAGGGAAATGTGGGGTCAGAGCCCCCACACAGAATCCCTAGTGGGGCACCACCTAGTGGAGCTGTGAGAAGAGGGCCATCATTCTCCAGACCCCAGAATGGTAGATCCACTGACAGCTTGCACTCTGCTCCTGAAAAAGTCACAGACACTCAATGCCAGCCCATGAAAGCAGCTGGGAAAGAGGCTATACCCTGCAAAGCCACAGAGGAAGAGCTTCCCAAGACCATGGGAACCCACTTCTTGCATAAGTGAGACCTGGATGTAAGATATGGAGTCAAAGGAGAATATGTTGGAGCTTTAAGATTTGATTGTCCTGCTGGATTTTGGACTTGCAAAGGGGCTGTAGCCCCTTTGTTTTGGCCAATTTCTTCCATTTGGAACAGCTATATTTACCCAGTGCCTGTGCCCCCGTTGTATCTAGGAAGTAACTAACTTGCTTTTAATTTTACCAGCTCATAGATGGAAGGGACTTGCCTTGTCTCAAATGAGACTTTGGACTGTGGGTTAATGCTGAAATACGTTAAGACTTTGGGGTACTGTTGGGAAGGCATGAATGGTTTTGAAATGTGAGGAAATGATATTTTGGAGGGATTGGGTGGAATGATATGGTTTGGCTGTGTCCCCATCCAAATCTCATCTCGAATTTCCATGTGTGGGAGGGACTCAGTTGGAGCTAATTGAATTATGGGGCCAGTCTTTCCCATGCTATTCTCCTGAGAGTGAATAACTCTTATGAGATGTGATGGTTTTAAAAAGAGGAGTTTCCCTGCACAAGCTCCCTTCTCTTGTCTGCTGCCATGTGAGACAGAACTTTCACATTGCGGCATGATTGTGAGGCCTCCCCAGCCACCTGGAACTGTGAATCTAATAAACCACTTTCTTCTGTAAATTGCCCAGTCTCAAGCATGTCTTTTATAGCAGCATGAAAACAGACTAATACAATCACTCATTTCTGATGAAGCAATAATAATATTTAAATCGATGTATTCTTCCTTAGCAAATGTTATGCCAACATCTTCTTAAATGGAGGAACACTGTTTGCATCCTTGTTAAAGTAGGGATGAATAAGATAGGATCTTTACCACTGTTTTGTATTCTTTTCAAGAAATTAACCAGCACAATCAACTCTACTGTTTATGTATCACTTAAATAACATATCCTCACTGACCAATCACCTACAAACTTTAAAAGATATGATTGTTCATTTATAATGATGCATATCTGTTATTTATGCAGTGATGTGAAGACTGAAGAGCTAGCAGTAAAATTCTGATAGTCAATAATACCAAGGTAACTTTAATTTGAACAAAGTTGGTGAAGAGACCAGTGTTATTTTACTAGACCATTGCAACTGAAATTCATGCACATCCAAACCACCTAAAGCCAGTACCACCTGTAGTTATTGTTTTATTATGTGAAAGCTACTCGTTTGGTATGTCAGTTTTTTTTTCTGTTACTTTATTATTCATTTAGTTTTGGGTGAATTTTCTCCTAGATGCTTGTGAGTTTTCCAGAGAACTATTATTGACCAACAAAAATGAAAAAGCAGCAAAGAAATTACAAATGATATTGCTGGAAGTAAAATTCTAACTGAAGTTAAGTAGAGTTATAGAAGAAAAAGTTGACCCTGGAATGTTAGCACTGCTACCATTCAAGAGACACTGAATATGGGGCCAGAGGAACTTAGTGAGGCAGAAGTCAACATGAATGAAGAAAGCGGTTGTGACTAAAATGATGAAGGCATACCAGAAGAAGTGACACTGACAAAACCTTTCCATTAAAGGAATGCTTTGTCATATTTCATGATGGTGAAAGTGCAAAGGATAGTTTGAAGCTGATACATACTTTGAAAGCTGTATGACAATTCATCGAGCATAGAAATGATTCACTCTGCATTATAAGCTTTACGATGAGAAGGAAAAAAAGCAAACATTGTTCAAATTATTCTTATAAGTTTCTACGCAAAAAGTAAACATAAAAATACAGAAAAAAAACTTTAGTTCACTATACTTTTTTGTGTGTGTGATGAAGTCTCATTTACCTTGCCTGGGCTAAGATGACAGGAACATCACAATATGCCCTGCTTAGTTCTCTGTGCTTCTAATGTCTTAAATCACAGTTCATTCTATAAGATTACTTTCATGACTTTCCCATTTTTTTCTATATATTTATAACCTAGAGAAAGGGAAGTTTTTCTGATCAGACAAAAATGTTTAAAATCAAGAACAATCATAAATTTGTTCACTGATAATTGGGATCACTCTCTGTGGTTCCTGCTTGCACAGTTTTTTTTTTTTTTAATTAAAAATTATTTTTATTTTATTTATTTTTTATTTTATTTATTTATTTATTTATTTTTTTAAAGAAAGGAAAAGAGAGGAAAGAAAGTGAGAGTGAAAGAAAGAAAGAAAAAGAATGTACGAGAGAAAGAAAGAGGAAGAAAAAGAGGGAGAGAGAACAGGATTCTTGTTCTACTGCCCAGGCTAGAATGCAGTCTAAAAATGGGTATT